>VZTT01024775.1:2992-48765 GCA_013400855.1 Buphagus erythrorhynchus | reverse complement strand
TTTGTCCCAAACCAGGACAGACACCTAAATTTCAGACACCTGGATTCTAAAATAAGTGAATCATCCCCTTAAAAAAAAAGCCTGAGCTGCTTTTACACTAAACTATGAAAAAGATCATCTCATAGTTCTTAATTCTTTGAATAAGGAGGGAGCAGGGTTGGAAATTTTTCTGACAAGCCAGAAAATTGAAGTTTTTCATCAGACTCATTTACACCGTGAACTTCCTGCCACTTCAGAGCTGCACATTGAGGGAAAAAAATGGCAACAAAATGCATATTTGAAGCAAAAATCAGCTGTTATATTGCAAATGAAGGTAATTGTATGTTCATTCTTTTCAAGGATGAGAGGCTGGAATGGGCATATCAAAATTAATCAAATCATTTATAGCCTTCTTACAACACATACCAAAATTTATTTAAGAATCAGTCAAAAAAGTGTTTTAAATCTCAGTCAGCCAAGAGTCCCTGGCCCTACAGAATATTTCTCAGAAAAAATAAATCTCTCCATTTATAATTTTTAGCCTTACCATAAAGGAAAAGGAAAATAAATAAACACTATAAAGTTATAATTAGCTATATTATGAAAATTAAGAGAATTCTTCTCACCTGTCTTAAACCTATTTCATCTGGAAAATAATGAGACAAGTTCTAAGAAACAACTAAGTAATTGTACAGAAACTTTTCATAATCCACATGCTGCTCTGCATTTAACTAATGGCTGTGGATGAATGCCTGTAGTAGCTGAGGTCTGTGATGAATGAAGGTGTACAGTGTGACTCCTCTACTTATGTGACTCACTTGTAACTCTTTTGGAATGTATTATACTCATGGAAGAATTTTACAGTTGTACCAATCAAAAGCAGTAATGATGTAACAGAAAAGCTTCAGTTGTAAATCAAGGGACAGATTAAAAGATCTTGTCCATGGGCTCTGAAGACTAAGACCTCACCATCTCAATACTCATCCACAGGAAACTCCTCTGAGGGCCAATAAATAGCTGTTTTGTCTGCCTCTCTTAGTCCTGTGTGTATTTTTTGGTGGTATTTTGCTTTATTGCTGGGCTGGTTTTTATTTAGAACTCTCCTTTTACTCTCCCCTTTTATGGAGAATCTGAACAATCAGCTTAATGTAGATTTAGGTGTGAAAACTCCCACCTCACTGCCTCAAGTCTTGTGTTTGTACACAGGCAGAAGCATCTACTTGATTCAGCTTTTTTGTGCTCTCATTTTGATGCAGAGAATACAAAAAATTGAGTGATGTCCTATTCATTATATGTGTCGCTGCCCCATTACTTTACAAGATAATGTGGTTCAGTTTCAGTTCATAAAAATTCCTTTTCCATAAAGAACTCGATGTATTATAGCTCATATAAAGGGGGATTTGGAAGTGAGCATCTGATTTATTCACCATAAAACACTAAATAACATGATGACCTCTAACTGATCTATGGCACACCAAACATTCCTGAGGAATTTCAATTTTTCTTCAATGCCTACAAAGCAGGCTCAGGTGCACATTGGAAGGAGACTGATGCAAACCTCCCAGTTGTGCAAATAATGTATGCAAGATGCCATTGGCATATGTTACTCACTTTGAGGATTTCATGATTTTGCTTAGCATAATCCAGCATAGCTGAACAAAAGAAATTCAAGTTTTCCCTGACAGTCTAAAAAAATAATTTCAAGAGAAAAAATTAATTAGATACAATTTGCAAGAGAAAAATGGAGGAAATATTAATATACAGATTAAAGTTAAAACTATTTTCCACGTGAAAGTACTTCCCCCAACCCCTTTTTTTTATGCTCAAAGCAATGCTTTTCTTCAATATGAATGTAACAAAGTCCTTGTATTTTCAGCCAATACATAAGAATTTATGAAGTCTGATCCTTGTGATGGCACACAGCACAGGATGATTGAAATAATTATAACTGAAATTACTGATTTCTAGTCATGAATAAACAGATATGATACAAATCCAGAGGAGAAACTGAGGATGGGTGTACCAGGTCAAAACAAATGCCTACATATGCAGTGGCAAAGAGCAGATGTCCAGAAACCAGAGTATAACATGGGACACACAGAGATCTCCTTGAATATCCTCCCAGATGCTGCTTTTAATCTAAGGATTTAATGAGATTTAACTTTGCTTTGCATTTTGTACAATTTTTGTACCATTTTAAGGACAGACTGTCATTCATCTGTTGCTTTTATGTGGGACAGATCTTTGTGGGCAGCTGGATGAGTTTTGGGATGTACTTAGATATATCTATATATATATGGGTATGGGCATTGCCATTTTTGGTCCATCCTTCCCTCTAGGCCTGCAGGGCTTCTAGGATTTCTCAGTCATGACATGCACGTTCCAGTGAAACCATCTCCTCACGTGGATTTATATGGCTTTTACTTTCCTTTTCATATGGAGCCACATCCCTGAAGGTCAGCAAATAAAATGCATCAAACAGAACAAACTGCCTCAGCATCTTCCTTCAGAGCTTGTGGGGCACTTGACAACAGAGGGTACCTCTGTGCACTTTCCTTTACTTGCTTATTAAAGGACATTTTTTCTTGGCAAGTGCATGAATGCTTTTAGAATCCTTTGGGGTCGCTGAGATGCAAAGAGGAACTGAATCCCTCTTTCTCATGTCCAGACATTGCAGGCAAACATTGTCAGGTTCTTGCTGTAACAGTAATTGCTAATTCTCACTTACTTTGCATTCAGGGTAGCCACCAGTGCCACTGCAAGAGCACTGAATCTAAATCAGATGGAAAAGTAATCAGATTGGAATAGCAGATGGTGAAGGGTCTGCAGGGGAAGATGCATGAGGAGTGGCCAAGCCTGGAGGAGGCTGAGGCCAGACCTCATCGTGGGCTCCAACATCCTCACAAGGGGCAGCACAGGGGCAGCTCCAATCTCTGCCCTCTGTGACAGTGACAGGACTCGAGGAAACAGCTGGAGCTTTCAGGGGAGGGTTTGGTTGGCTATTGGGGCAATATCCACTTAGGACAATAAATACCAGCTAGTTGGGTGCATGTCTAGCCAGCAGAGGGTGGCTGGGCACTGAACAGGCTCCCCAGGGCAGTGGTCACAGCCCCAGCCTGACAGAGCTCCAGGAGTGTTTGGACAATGCTCTCAGCACAGGCTGGGACTCTTGGGGATGGGGCTGTACAGGGCAGGAGTTGGACTCAAGGACCCTTCCTTGTGGGTCCCTTCCACCTCAGGATATTCTACAATTCTATGAGTAATGCCTGTATTTTTCATATATCTCTTTTTTTCCCCACATTGCACCCTGCTGTAATTAAAGACTGTGGAGTTTTGCTATTGATTTCAGTGAGAGCAGAACCACAATTTAGGTAACTGCACAGGCCATATATTAAGGACCACGTTTTCATCTTCATGATTTCAATTTCTTGCAACCATTTCCTGGTTATTAAGTGCTCTTTCTTTCCCTGTCAAGTCTTTCTTTGTATTGCTACCCATGTTCAAATTGCTCAGTGAGATGCTCATTTAGGAGCTAGCAAGAAATCATTTTTCTGTAAATGTCTGGGATGCTTCTGTGTGCTGCAAAAACAACATCAAGAATAATATAATCCTGTCAAAGCTTTAAGGTTGGTACCAGTCAGGTAGTTGTGGTTGCTTGGGACAGGAGACTTATTAAAAAGTGTGCTTCTAAGGAACTTATAAACAATGGGTCGTTCAGAAAAAAAGAAGACACACTTCAAAGGCTTTAGAAATTAAAATTATCATTTATTAGGGACAGAATTGTACTATTCTGCAAAGCTAGATGAGCTGAAAAGAGCTAGGGCTCCCTAGGAATATCAAGTTGTCCACATTGGGGGAATGTCAGGAGTGGTCAAGAGAGAGTTTTGGTGGAAAAACTTCTGATTGGGGAAGGAAAAAAGAGAACATTTTCTTCTTAATATAACTGAACAGTGATCTTTGCATCATTCAATCCATGCATACCAAGACTTAGGCAAAGTGCACTCTTGCCTTCTTCACTGCATGCTGATGTGGCCATTGCACTGTGTGCCCAAGGAGCACAATGCCATTGCAGCCTGGAGAGCTGCATCTGCTTTATTGGCTGCCAGCCACCCCTGCAGAGAGACATTGCTGTCACCTGAACTACTGGAGTGAGGGCAAAACAAAGTATAAACAAGGAAAGGCAGCTTGGAGCATTTTAACCACGCTGAAGAACTGCCCCCATAATGAGGAAATCTCAGCTACAATGCAAAAGGGAAAAAAGGCAAAAGAAGGAAAGGAGCATGGAGAAGAACTCAGAAGGAATGAATGGCTTGGGGGCAAGGCTCTGCCACAGGGCCCTTCCCCTGTGCAAATCCTTTCTACAGAAAGCCAGAGCCAGCAGTGGGGCCCTGTTGTCACACTGATTGTGCTTTATTGCTTTGAAGCACACAACTGTTTGCTGGTCTTGCCTTCATCATGTAAGTGCTCTGTGTATTCCCATCCCTCACTATCAGCTGCAGCTGCAACTCATCTCTGCTGCTGGGGTTGGATTTTTCCACTGCCAATTCACAGACGTGTTGTAATTGAGTGCACTTCAAGTATCTACCCTAAGAACCATTGATATTTAGAACTTTGCAAAAGTTTTTGTTGTTGTTTTGTTGTTGTTGTTTTGGATTCCTTTAAAATTCCTGTCCCCTGAGATTTTATCCTGTGGATTCTTTGGATTTTGCACTGACTCCTCCTGCCTTGTGATAAGTGAATTTACTGAGCTCTGCTAGGGGCAGGAGCAGAACAATGTGTTTGCTATTTACTGAGACTCCATCTTCCAGCAACACAGGTTCTTGATATCCTTGATGTTTGCCTCCAAGGAAAACAGACCATTGCCCATTTTGCATTTAATCCTTAGAACTGTGCCTCTTCATCTGCTTACAGCATTTTAGTATTGTTGGCTTGATCTCCTCTCTG
The DNA here is from genome assembly GCA_013400855.1 of Buphagus erythrorhynchus. NCBI lineage: Eukaryota > Metazoa > Chordata > Aves > Passeriformes > Sturnidae > Buphagus > Buphagus erythrorhynchus. The sequence goes on along the minus strand of VZTT01024775.1, from coordinate 43,842 downwards.
GATACAATGCATTGTTCCCTAGCACCATCAGGGAATGCTGGGGGATCTGGGCATTTGAGGGGAGAAAATCCCCAACACTCAGGGTTAAGCAGTTGTCTCCCAGTCAAATCAACTGAAACTGAATGGTTCCAAAAGTGGCCAGAAGGGCCAGTAAGACAAATTTTATAAACCTGGCCTGGCTCCAGCTGAGCTCCAGGGCTGGCCATGGGCAAGGCTAAAAGGTCTTACAGGAGTTCTGTGTGTGGTAGGGTGACAGAGGTGAGAGACATGGGGAGACAGCTTAGAAAAGTCAGAAAAATAAAGATCCAGGAGGCCTAATGACAGAAACTGGTGACTATTTCAAGCAATAAACCTCCTAACATCTAATATTCCTGAAGGATGACAGAGATATATCACCAGGTTTCTTCAATATGCATTTGGAATTTGACTGTCTATTGTGTTGCACATTTTTTGTTATTCTTACAAGTATTACAAACTACTGCTGCTTAATTTGTTTTCATATGCAAAAAACACTGCCAAACACACAAAGCAATGACAAATCTGACTTTTTATAAACAACATGAAGAATATATTTTGTCTTTCCAACTTTACAGTTTTTCACAAACTAAGTTGCTCAGCTTCTAATACTGACTTAGACATAAAATTCAGATTAGGCTGATGTGCCAGGATTGATATTCAGGGAGATATTCTGGTTGCAACTGTCTTTTGAATATCAAGTTTATCCCCCTTTAATCATGCAGTATCTTTTATTTTTGTCCACAAACAAGTCACTGACATTTCAACTTCACTGCAACATATTATTCTAACGGGTGTAGAAAATACGAGTAGTTGTCTTGGAATATTTCTCCCTCAGGCTATAAAAATGTACTTGGTTTGTAGAATTGTTAAATGTTGATAGAGAGATAGAAGGTGAATTCACAAGAGCTTGATCCTCAGTTACTGCAAAATTATCTATGAATATCTATGAATTCAACAATGAATAAAATGCATTGGTAATTGGTTTATGATCCTATTAACAGCTAGGTTTCCTTTAGAAGTAAGGAAATAAAACGTAAATAATTATGCTGTGTGTTGCAAGGAACTTTGCAGGAGATGTTCATTAGTGAGAATTCTGGAAAAACTTAGAAGAAAATTAAACTTTATCTGGTGCCAAAAGACAATGGTCAGGACCTCCTGACCTCAGCCACAAGGAACTGTTCTTCATGGAAATGATGCTTGTTTTCTGAAAAAGCAGTTTTGCAAACATATATTTGGCTTTTAAAATAAGCAGTTACAGCTTCTACATCTCTCTGCGTGAAATTTTACTTTTCCCCCAAATCTTATGCAGAACAGGCTTCTCTGTACCTTTGAACAACTAAAGCATCATAGATGTAAAATTAGAAAAAATACACCAACGAACTGGAATAGGATTCTCCCCCTCACTTTGAGAAGGAAAAGATGAAGTCTGTATTTTGGTGTTGAGGTTTTGGGGGAATTACAAATTCTAGTGCCCTGACAGTACGCACAGGGACAACATGGAAATTCTCTTCTTGACTGTACAACTGAATTCCTTCCACAATAAATTAAGCTGCCTGGTAAAGTGGTGGATAATATGGTTTCACCTCTGCACAGTATCAGAACAGACAGAGCACGTCCTCAGGGGCCACAGGGGAAGGATGCAATGCACTGGTCTCTACTGGTAAATAAAGGAAGTGGCAAGATAAATTATTTAATACACCTCACTAACATTATGGTGACAAAATGGCAACTGATAATGGACACTGCTCTCAGGCCAGTGTGTGCTTTGAGCTCATCTGCAGTTCAGCTACCAGTGTGTTTGCAGCTCAGTAAACCTTTGAGATTATTCAGGCTGATAGACCTAACCTTATTTCTGAGCAAGGACAAGTTCCATTGAGACAGAATGTGGTTTTCCTTGTCTACACAAATGCTTTGCTCTAAAATAAATATACCAATGGTTGAAGTCAAGGGTTTATTCTCATCTCCTGCAGGTTGACAGTTTAAGGCAAGAGGCAAAAAAGAGGGAGAACCATTTAGTAACTTCATGCATCACAAATTTTTTAGAATAGAGAATGACTCTGACACAAAATCCTAAATATGGCTCAGTGAAAGGAAAAGTTTCCCCAGATTTATCTAAAAAGCTGGTTTTTGTTTTGCACTAGAAAGCAAGCTAACCTGCTGCCAAAAGCAATCTTCTTATATAACACACATTGAAGTGAGCAAGGGAACAGTGTCACATGCACTGGGATCCTTATCATGGTCTTCTGAAGAATCATAAACCTGAAGGCAACAGGATTATGCTGCTGGAGTGTTACTGTGGTGGGAGCAATCTAAATGTCCAGATTAGCTGCATCATGCAGAGCAAAACAACTAAAGAGTTGAGTGAAACGTCCTAAGGCCAGAAACAAGCAAAAATGATGAAAAGCAAATTGGCTGAGGTCTGTCTGTTGCATTTCTATGTTCCAGGGAGTTTGCAGTAACAGTGTCAGTACCATAAATGTGGCCATGGATCTTTATTTTCCTGACCAGCCTGACCTGGGAGCCCTATCCCACCCTTTGCCCACAGGCTCTGTAGATCTGTTTAATCTCCATCCTGGCTCTTGTCTGATCTGAACTGGAGGTTCAAGCAGTCCAGCTTCTGTCTCCTGGATGGGCCCTGGCTCCAGTCACATCTCTGGCACTGTCCTGGATGAACCAGTCACACCAAAGTGCAGCTCCAGTCATGTTTCAGGCACTGTGTCCTGGATGAACCAGCCACACCAAAGTGCAGCTCCAGTCACATCTCTGGCACTGTGTCCTGGATGAACCAGCCACACCAAAGTGCAGCTCCAGTCACATCTCTGGCACTGTGTCCTGGATGAACCAGCCACACCAAAGTGCAGCTCCAGTCACATCTCTGGCACTGTGTCCTGGATGAACCAGCCACACCAAAGTGCAGCTCCAGTCACATCTCTGGCACTGTGTCCTGGATGAACCAGCCACACCAAAGTGCAGCTCCAGTCACATCTCTGGCACTGTGTCCTGGATGAACCAGCCACACCAAAGTGCAGCTCCAGTCACATCTCTGGCACTGTGTCCTGGATGAACCAGCCACACCAAAGTGCAGCTCCAGTCACATCTCTGGCACTGTGTCCTGGATGAACCAGCCACACCAAAGTGCAGCTCCAGTCACATCTCTGGCACTGTGTCCTGGATGAACCAGCCACACCAAAGTGCAGCTCCAGTCACATCTCTGGCACTGTGTCCTGGATGAACCAGCCACACCAAAGTGCAGCTCCAGTCACATCTCTGGCACTGTGTCCTGGATGAACCAGCCACACCAAAGTGCAGCTCCAGTCACATCTCAGGCACTGTGTCCTATATGAACCAGCCACACCAAAGTGCAGCTCCAGTCACATCTCTGGCACTGTGTCCTATATGAACCAGCCACACCAAAGTGCAGCCCTTTCTCAGTTCTGCCTTTAGCCCATCTCCTGCTGCTCCTGAGTGGGGGAGTTCTGAATGGACCTGCAACTGGGATCCTCAACCTGCCTTTCTGAGCCTTCCAGGAGACCTTACCAGAGCCCTGCCCTGCTGCTCAGATGCACCTGGGCTGGGGAAAGCCCTGCCTGGGCTGTGGTCACTCTTCCCTTGCCCTGTGTCACACCCCTGCTAGTGCTGTGCCTGACACAGATGACACTGTTTGAGTAGATGGATTGTCCCAGATCTATCTCATTTAAGCCTATTTGTATGTGAGGGCTGAAAAAAAGGATTTTTCTATAGCCTCCTTCTTGCTATTATTGCTGAGCTCCTCAGGCCTCAATACATTTAATGGTGACTAAGTACTGCACTTCTGATCTTAACCATTGTGCTAACCTCTTCTTTTTCCACACAAACTCCTCTAAAAATGCCCTTGACTAGCACAAGTAACTTGCTCATCAATATCCGTGGGTATTGATGACAGCTCAGAGTTTTGTTCAGACCCAGCCAGATTTCTCTGTGAGCCCCCAGCTCTGCTGACCAGAGCAGAGTGCAAATGCAAATGCACTGCAGAAGCCACATTTGCATTTTTGTTCTGTTTGATGCTCTTGACTGCAGGACACTGGGAGGAAGGAGGGGAAGCTGATGTCTTGTAGGCAGAGCAATAGGGGGGCTGAATACATTTACACACACAGCATTCATAACTTACATTTTAAGCATTCATTGCCAGACCATCAGGGATTAATATCATGTAATGGAGGGCTGAGGGAAGTACTTGCTATGTGGAAGAAGGAAGGCTGATGCTAACAGCAAATGAAGTGACAAAGAGAAATAAACGGGCAAAGACTTGCATGCAGACAGACACGTTACAGAAAAACAAATATATTGTTAAGGAAGTAATGATGCTGCATACCATACACCTTTCTAGGAAGATCATTACTAAGAATATGTCCTGGCAGTCTGAAATGAGGGAGTGCTAATGAGAGCAGCAGGAGCACGGGGTCATGGCTGTGATTAGATTTGATCAGGCAACATGCTCAGGAGCATAGCTCATGAAATATTTTTTCTCTTCACAGAGGACAGTCAGGTGTGTGGGTAGGTGTTCAGAGAGCACTGCCACATCAAAATGAGCAGCACCACGATGCTGTGCACTGATCCTGATTTGTGAATTGTGTCATTGTAGATGGCTGACGTTTGCACATCATTAGATAGTTTCTGGTTATTTAAATGTGAGAGTAAGGAGTGTCACTCGAGTAAAAAAGACTGGTTAGAGATGGAATTTTCCCTGGAAAAGATGGAAATTTTGTGGAATAGCAGTCAGGGATTGCTGTTTCAATGTGTAGTACATACAAAGTCACACAAGAGCTGTTATACATAGTGCACTTAGTACATCTCCTTCACACAGTGCAGAAGAATTTAATGAGATGATAATCACTTCCAAGTAGACTTGAACTTAGCAAGTACAAGCCTTTTGGCACACAAGTCTTAAATACAATTTTTCTCTTCTCATCCAAGGCATCCCAGTGAAACAATAGTCAAGAAAAAGGATTGGTTCCTGGTAGAACTAGTTTGGCTGAAACTTCAGTTCTCTTCTTTAGTATTCCCAGCTGAATGTCCAGATTGCATCTGCAAATTTCTGCCATCTAAAAGTTAATAAGGACTGAAGATGTTCTGCCTAGCACAGCAACTTGTCTCTTCTCAATGGCCAAAAATGGATTCCTAATAGGAATCACTGCAAGGAGATACACCAGTGTGTTGTCAGATGCCAACTGCTTCTAGCCCAGAGACTTTCCAAGTCACAATTGGTTTCTACACTTCTAATCCACCTGTCTAATCTAGTATTGTAACCCAGCTTTGTAACTATGGTAGAGAAAGCCAGACATCTCCTCAGAATGATTTATCCACTCTGAGTGTGTGTGTGTCCAGGGCAGATTAGATTAACTGCTCTTGGATTCCACTCTTCATCCTTTCAAATGTTCTGTTACTTAAGGCTGCATTTAGTGTCACATTGCATCTTAAATGGCAGCAAATTCATGGAGGATAGCAGGAGAATTAAAGGCAGAAATTAATTTGACAACATGAGGAGACACCAAATCCAGGATTAACAAACCCACCACAATTTGCCATTTTAATCAATACATATAATTTTAAAATTACACACATTGTTGGGTTAATTTGGCTCAAGATAGCCACATGAAACAAATATCTTTCACATTCTTCCAGGCAGATCAGCTGAATTGTCAAAGTCACTGAGTGAAGTTTACCCTGAGCAATAAGATCTGAGTTTTTTGTCTCAGACAATGCTCAGAACATCAGCATTTGTCTCCTTCCATTCTCCAAAGTGAACCTTTGGTTTTTAAAGCTTGTACATGCAAAACAGGGGAGGAAGGAAAAAAGCTGGGAAACCCTAATAGTTAGCATGCAGCTGTCAGGAAAGCAGCAGCAGAAGAAAATATATTTATGCATGTTTGTTTGATTAAACATATAGTGTACATATAATATGCAAATTCTCTGCAGGCCTCAGGCTCTTGGCAAACTGCTAATGCAGCCCTGAGTATGGTGAGGTTTGGGCTTCCCCACTGCTGATTGCTTCCTTCATAGCTCTATAAATATAGAATATTAATCTGATGAATATGATAATCTGGAATTGTGGAAGTGTGTATAAATGCAGACTGATACCACTATTCTTTTTCATGACATTGTGTGAGCAGAGGGTAGGAAAATTTAGTGTCTTGTCTTTTCTTGGGTAATGAGAATCCAGCAATTGAATTCTGTATCTCACAGGATTGTTCTGGGCAGAATATCCAAAATTCTGCTGGATAAACACATCATAGGATGAGTGAGCATCTGGCTCATGGGTTGGGCACAAAGGGATAATTGTAGTGAACAGGGTGACATCAGACTGGCCACCTGTCCCTAGTGGGGTTCTGCAGGACTCCATCCTTGGCCCTGTGCTCTCCAACATCTTCATAAATGACCTGGATGCAGGACTGGAAGAGACACTGAGCAAGTTCACAGATGATACAGAACTGAGAGGAGCTGCTGACTCCCTCCAAAGCAGAGAGGCCCTGCAGAGAGACCTCAGCAAAGGAGAGAGCTGGGCAATCACCAACCATGTGAGGTTCAGCAAGGCAAAGTGCCTCTTGTGACTCTTGGGGATGGTATTAATGTCTTATGATCATGAGTATTTGCATGAAAAGTGAATATCCCTTCTGGCTTTCAAGAACTGCTAGACTCTCACTTAGAATGAGACACTCCTGCTGACTGTGCTTCCAGAATGATGGAGAATTCAGAGGGCTTCAACAAGAATAACTGAAGAACTAGAAAGCATGACTTAGGGAAAAGACTGAAGAAAAGACTTTCAGGACACATAGCACTGATTTTCAAATCTAAGAAACATTCTGAGAACTGAAAAGATAAAAAGGAACAACATTAGTCTTGTGGACAAAACATGATGTCATACTTGTTTACTTTAAATCCACTGGTCACTGGAGTGAAGCACTGGTCTGACAGAGTTAAAAGGGTGTGGAACCCCTGTCCTTGGATGCTTTTGGGATGCTTTCCCACTGTCCTTTTCTGCTTAAGCAACAGCCAGCAGTGGTGGTGGCTGCACCAGGCTTAAGCTGGACTCTGGGAAGAGTGTGTAGCTAAGAGCCATAAATGTTGAAAAGCTGAGGGCTGGTTGAGCATGCAGTGAGTGAAACACAGGTGGCATGCAGCTATGACTGTAAGGGAATCATCTCACTCCATGAACTATGGACAGCCCAGGGCTCATGGATCTCTCCTGCACACCAGTGGGATGCACACAGGGATCAGCAGTGGGATGCACACAGGGATCAGCAGTGGGATGAACACAGGGATCAGCAGTGGGATGAACACCAGGGATCAGCAGTGGGATGAACACAGGGATCAGCAGTGGGATGAACACAGGGATCAGCAATGGGATGCACACAGGGATCAGCAGTGGGATCAACACCAGGGATGCACACCAGGGATGCACACAGGGATCAGCAGTGGGTTGCACACCAGGGATGCACACCAGGATCAGCCCTTGCATCAAGACATATCTCAAGGTTACTCCTTGAGGCTGAGACATTTCTTGTTCATAGTTAACTTTGACATCTTAGCTAAGTAATATATAGGATTGATTGTGGACATATAATTCTTTAGACATAAAGAACTGGACAAGTCTGGGACTAACTCTGGATCCAGCTAAACCTAAACTCCTCACAAAGAAGGTGTTTAGAAAGCAAGAACATCCTTTCTGAACCTCATGACTCAACGGCAGGGTGTCCTTGACTGTATTGTCTCACCCTGTCCTCTATGCAGTGAATAATCCAGTGTACCTTGCCATTACACCTTGCTAAAAACACTGCCTCATTTATTATCAAACTTTGTTAAATCACTGTTTTCTATCAATAAACATGTTGCTACTTCTCTCTTGGGAGTGAAGTGCATCACTCCATCCATGACAGCATCCAACAAAGTTTCTGAATGCTTGTTGTTAAATATTGCATTCATATCACAGCTTGATACTAAGGCACAAACAAATTAATTCAGTTAAATATATAACAATTTTTTCCACACAACTAAACCATCCACAGCTTGAAAGACCTATTCTGCATTTTCAGCATGGTGCTAAAACATGCACATTAAATTTTTTTTCTTACTCTAGGAGGGACTCTGTTCAAAGTCAAAGAATGACATCAGCTGGTTTAGACAACTCAACCCTCTCAACAAAAAACCCAGCGAAGTCCATAAAATGTGAAAATGTTTTAATGTGAGAATAAAGTAATAAACCAAAACCCTTTCACTGTTCTTTTCCATCATGGATTTTAAACAGCAAGAATTCTGCAGCTATATAAAAACACAGGAAGTGAGGGTCATAAGTCTTCCTTCTTTTATCCCAGTGGAAATCAAGAGTAACCTTGCTGACACCTGAGGAATTACAGTGATGTAAAACTGGTGTATATGAGGGGGAAAAAAGCCATTCAGAGGAGTATACTTCATTGGTTTCAATAAATTCTCTTCCTTTTTAACATCAGCTGTATAAAAACCTCCAATAAAATTTTATGTGCTAAGTCTGGTGCTGAAATGACCAGACACTTTCCAATAACATAAAACTGCTGTAAGCAATTAGAATATTTCTGCTTAAATACGTTGTTCCAATTTCTTTAGTGTTTCATCCTGGAGTAATTCTCCCACATCATCCACTATCTCCAGCTTTATCAGCATGATTTTCTCCAAGATATGGAGGAACATAATATTGAAACTTGCATTTATATCTACATCTTTCTATGTATTTTCCCAGATGTTATATTTCACCTGAAGTTTTGCCATGTTAGCAATCATATTCAAAATACTTATATTTTATACCACCTTATTCCTACTGTGATAGTATCAAACCATCTTCAGCATAAATAGTATGAAGTCATGGAGATTTAGAGATTTAAATACTAGAGTGCACATTAATTAGTATTACAGTCTTTTATGAGTTCACTTAATTTTTATCTTACTGTTGTGTTTTGAATTGGGTAGCAGTACATGAATTTTTTTATTATTTAACTCCATACTTTCAAAGTAATTTGGCCCAGATTTAGATGACATTGAAAAGTTCTTTAAATAGATGTTATTGCTATTAAATCCCCACATTTTCCCCTTCAGTTAATGAATACATACATTTTAGTGAAATTGTGCAAATGTGAAATCTATGATCACACATTTTGAGGCTGTCCTATTCCTTCTGCTACAGTGAATAATCCATTAAAAAGGTCAGGACTGACTTTCTACCTACAACTACCATGGCTATTACAGTGAGCAGAAACAAGTATTTGAAATGTTCCACTATTGATCAGCACAAGCTGCTTGTTCAGGTTCTCGAATGTGAGCCAAGATTTTAAATGTCTGTGAATGCAAACCTGTAAGAGCCCCTGCCAGGTGAAGATCCAGCAGAGAGACAAAACATTTCACCCATGAACTCTACAATCAGTCCTTGCATGGTGAAGATACCAGATTAGAGAGTGTGGATAGGGAATAAATTTTCAGTCCGCCAATCAAATTTAGCTAAATAAAAAATTCTTGAACTGAAACATCATTTAGGTACTTAGGTAAACCAAAATTCTTACATGGTGTCAAAAAAATGGGACTTTTTAGTGTCCTCCATCACATCCACACTCTTAAGCAAAGTTTGTTTTCCTCCACCTTTTGAAATATAAGTACATGTTAAAATGTAGCCCATCTTTTCAAACTGGAATTGACAAAAATGTCACATTCACACTGTCAACAGAGCTTGTTTGCTTTAGCTTGAGCACCCCTGTTTAGTCTTTACTACGTGGACATTTTGGTGCAGGAGGCTGTAAACCTGATTTTGTGGTTCCCTCTATCCTCTGTGCAGTGCTGTGTCCAGGGAAGAACTGGCTCACTGTAAATATTGTGAAGCAGAGCATTTTCATGAATTAGAATGAGAATATTTTAAATGCAGGTACAACACTGCTTCTACACCAAAGGGGAACCAATTATCCAAAGCTGGATTTGAAATGCCTGAGTAAATCCCTATAAGCTATAAACCTATAAGCTGTGAAGTTTGGGGCCCTTTTCCAGTTTTAAATCTTCAAGGTGGAGACTGCCTCCATGTCAAACAGGAACTGCCCTTGTCCCAACATGTTTTGCAACACACAGTAACATGAAACACGTTGTAAAAATGCACAGCAACATTCACTCAGTCACTGAATTCCATCAGTTGTGCTGAAATCCATGGTTTGCATGTATGTATATGCATATATATGCATCTACTCTATTTATGTTTGTAAATATTGCATGCATGCATGCATGCAGAGTGTAACTAATAAACATTTTACAGAGGAATATTGAGGCACAGAGCAGTTAAATTTGCTAGGGAGATTGCAGGCATCTGTATGAGGAGCATGAGTTGAAGTAAGAGCTCCTGCACCTTTACTTGAACCAAGTGCTGCCTCTGCCAAATAAAGAACTTGATTTCTAGCAAAAATTCACTCATCTTAACAGGTTAAATCCCACCTTCCACTCTTTTTTGTGCTTGTCATTGTTTCAACTCAAAGTATCTCTCAAAAAGTGTCTCTCTAGGGCCTAAGTTTTTCAAAAGAAACAGGAATATACGAGTCTCTAAAAACAGCAACTAATGTCACCCAAATTCTCTTTCCAACTGAAAGATGAAATGCAAATAAAAATTATACTCAATGTGTGGAGTGGATTCAACACACTGATTATAGGAGAGAGTGTGGTTAGACCATCAAAAATGCATGCATAGTTTATTGTTTATAAAATAGACACCAGACAAGAAGATATTAATAGTTACAGTAAACTTGATTTTAAACACCCTGAAACTTCATATTGCAGAGGTGCATATGGTGTCCCTCCAGAAAAAGACTGTTTTTCCCCCAGAATTCTCTGTAGTTCTTACTGGTTTTACCTGGTGAATTTTTCTCATAATATATTTGCCTGCCTTTTCTTGGCCATCCTTTTTGTTTGGTTGGTTGGTTCCTCATCACTATTCTCATCTTTTCCTCTTTCTTGGGTGAAACCTTACATGATAATTTTTGCTCTTTTAATTTATCATGAAGATGGCTAGTTTTCACTTTCATAGTTCTGGGTATTTTCACTTACCACATAATCAGTAACTAACATTCCCATACATTTTTTAATTTTTTTAATCTTAGTTATGCAGAAAGATGAAAAAACAGGTCAAATTAATTGGTCTGAGTCTGGCTGAGTGATTTGCATTGTGGCCAGAATAAATCCTGTGCTGCTCAGACTGAATATTTTACAATGACCTTCCTGAGAGCTGCCTCAGGAGGGAAATGGGAGACAAAAAGTGAATTCTCAGGCAGTAGGAAAGATGTTCTGAGGATTGTACAATCACACTGGTGCTGTGGCTGATCACAACTACTGGAACAACACTGGAGCCAGCCTTTCAATATTAAACCACCACCAACCTGGGGCTGGGAGGGGCACTGTGCTACACACAGGAATAGCTATATTGATGATTAGCTAAGTACCTCTAATTAAAACGGGAGGAAAACATTCTGCACATAAATATTTCATATAGATATAAAGCTATGATTTGTATGCAATGTATCTTTGTGACAGTGGTGTTAATGAGGACATCTTTTAAGAGAAAAAGAAAGCAGCAAGGCTTGTAGTGATTTTTTCTGCAATAACATCAAATTCTATTCCTTCTGACTTGCAGTCAAATATATTTTGTTAGAAATCATTTTCTCTGGGCAAACTCTTAACCCCATCCTGAAGTGGGTGATTACTAATTTCTATTTTTTCTTCTGTTCACGCAAAAGTAGAAGTGGTGGGGAGCTCTCTATAAATAACTCCCTCAAGGAGGCACTTGGAGTTATGGCACTTATGGAAAAGGAATATTCCATCCAATTTATGCATTTGTCTAAATGGCTTCTCTTGATGATGTGTAGGAATTAATACTTGAGAGACAGATGTCCAGAGAAGGACTGTTCAACTGCTTCCCCAAATGAGGACCACAGTTCTAATTCTTGCTGCTTTCAAATATGTATCTATATATTACAGCAAACATCAAAGGTCATGCTCACATGTGCACTGCCATCAAGAGCATTTCCATATTGCAGCTGGTTAATCTGGTGACAGCAGCTAGTTGTTCTCAATTTCAGTTCTGATTTCTCAAATACTATGTAAATGTAAAGTAAAGCAATCAAAGCAAACTGTTACTCATGGGAACCACCAAAAAAACAACATTGTATACTAGAGAAGTTTTTACAAAATTAGTTATCAACTATGTGGCAAAATTTAAAATACTCACAAATATCTATGTTTTATACATACAGACTGCATGTGCTGCAACATTTTGAAGCCAGAAGCTGTATAGCACACACCAGGTGTAAATTTTTTAATGTAGATGAATGATAAGGATGGACTCAAGTTTAAAAACATGAAAAGACTGTAAACGGTGAATGAAAATAAATTGGTCAGCCAAGCAGCCCCTTTGCAAATGTAATGGATCTTGGTTAAACAGAAGGCAGGAGCTGTGTGAAGAAGCTATTACTGATCAAAGAAATTACCCTGAATTTATGAGGAAGCAGCAAGAGCATGAATTGATGCAAGGCACTTACACAAAATCATATTTGAAGGAAACTGAAAGATTTCATGGATGATTAATGCCTATGCAGCAGAAGAGGGGAAAGCATAACTTCATTTAATGTAAACATGATTATAATCCTGATTCTGCGTGAAATTCAAGTTCATTCTCATCTGTTTTGGGACACTTGGACTGCTTCAAATTCAACAATTCTTAAGTACAATGCTGAACTGTGGAAATGTGTCATTATGTGTGATGAATACTAACAAGGTTATGTGATGAGATAAAGATCAAAATACATTTAAAATATATATCAGAATTAAGTTTTTAACACTTTGTTACAAAAGGAAGCTCTGTGGAGAATGATGAAGAATCAGAACATGTACTTGAATTATGCACAAACAACCAACTAGGGACCAGAATGTTTTATTTACTAATTTATAATCACATAATTCTGCATGAATGTTTTTGGAATGGGTGTACAAATAATGTCAGCAGATCTTGTGCCTCCAGGGATATACAGGCCATAGACAATAATTCTAAAATTTACTTTGATTACTTATATGTTACCAACACTTGTGCTTCACCCTTGTGCCACCTTTGAACTCAATGAGGAAACACTGTGTGTGTCTAAAATGTATTCCTGAAGACAATGAAACCTGGATATAAATACTATCAGGATATAGAGAACCTGCTGTTTACCTTGGTAGCTTGTCCAGGGACTAAACAGTTTCACTTCTAATTTGAATATAGTTCCCATTTAAATTCTCATTTTAACTAAAAGATACAATGAGAGAAATTAATGTTTTTAATAACAAAGGTGATTAATTTACCAAAACTATTAAAAAGCTATTTACCAATAGAGCAACATTTTTCACAGTAGGAACTATGATCAACAGGATTTCTCTAGAAAAATTAATCCTAATTTCAAATACAGTCTAAGGTATTCCCACCCACTTCTGCTCTATTGCTGTTCACTTGTTACTTGAAGACTCCAGTGGATCTGCAGAACCATTAAGATTTCTGAAAAAGCAGCTACACTTGTACTGTGTGCACTACTGTTGTATATAAAATGGCAGAGGAATTGGAATGGGGTAGAAGTGCCTTATAAATACCAACCAAGATGTTTTGGGCAGGGAAGTGAAGAAGCCCATTAATTCCTCCAACAGGCTCTAAGCAGGACAGGTTTGGAGCTGTGTTATAAATCAGAAGTACCACTTGGATCAGAAAATTTTTCTGACAAAAAAGCTTGCCTTACACTCCCAGCAGAACATCACATATCATGCAAGAAGGAAGTTTCCAAAGGAACCCTCATGCATGCAGAACACATGCAAAGTATCAAAAGATGCATTTCTGACAGAGGAATACCCAAAGCTTCCCATTGTTCAAACAGACAATTTCACCAAGTGAAATTGCCTGCAACAGGCAAGTTAGTCCTGACGTCTGTGAGCCACATTAACATGGCCCTGGACCTGGCATTAAATCCCTTTGCTTAATCTGGTGAAAGGTACAAATACAGAGATTTCAGAGCAGTTCAGCATGTCCATGTTGTCCCTGCCACCCGGTCTTGGGTCAGCACAGGATTAGGGATTTGAATGTCTCTGCTCCCTTTCTACAGAGTAAGCTTCCTCAGTGTACCTGTGGTAATCTTTCAGGAAGGAGCTGGTTTTAGGAACTTGGGAAATTGGCCCCAGGCCACAAAAAAGCCCACTCTTAGCTAAATTCCACAGCCTGTGAGTAGAAAGAGAAGATATTCCACAATTCAGTCAAAGCCTCTTCTAGGATAAAGGCAAACATGCAGGTTTAACCAGACAGACCTTACACAGCCTTGGGCCAGCCTCAGATTACCTACACCTATTGTAGCTACTGACAGACAAAACCCAAGAGGAGACAGAGGAAGACATTTATTTTTGTTTTTCCATGCCCATACTGCTTGATATTTCACCTCTGTGAACAGCCCACAGGAGGTAAAGCCAACAAAAATGGGGACTGCTTGCCTGTGATGCATCATCTGCCTTCGAGCAAAGTGATCGCCTGGAACATTTTGGCCAGGAATGTTTTCACTGACTGGAAAGGCAGCTGCTGTCTTGTCACTGTGACCCAAAAGTCCCAACAGAAGCACTGATGACTCAGAAACTGAGGGTGAAAAGGTCTCTGAGAATGCAAACCTTAGCGAATTAACAGATTAACCCCTGAGGGATACCAGGGGTATTATTATTATTAGTAGTAGTAATAGTAGCAGCAGCAGTAGAAGTGCTTCTGTTCAGCTGAACATAGGAGACAGAATCAAACCCAATAGTTCTAATTAAAAAAAAAAAAAGGGAGAAGAAACCAAAACAACCCCCAAACAAACAAAACCCCAAGCCCTAAAAGAAACAAACAAAAAATGTCCACCAAAACCAAACCAACCAACAAACCAACCAAAAAAAACAGGAAAAAAAAAAAAAAAAAAAAAAAAAGGAGATATTTGTGAAATTGTAAGGTGGGGTAGAGATTATTACACATCTGATCAGATATCCAAAGATTTTCTCATGGCAGAGGATTCTGGAAGAGCCATGGTGGGAGGGTTGAGGTAGGCAGTTTCCAGGAGTTCCCTGAGTATTATTAATCACTCCATTAATGTGGTTGTATGGAGAACATTTCTTTATGCTGGAGAAGGTGTCTGGGGAGGTGATCTCTAATGTGCAGCTGAAAGGAAAGGAGGAACAGGTTTACTCTGACACAAATTCAACTTGCCTCCTGCAGGAGCACCAAAAAGTGAGGGTGTGTCAGCCTGGACCTACAACAGATCTGCTTTTCCCAGTTCCCACCTGAGAAGGAACAAGGTTAGTTCAATAATCCTGCAGCACTTCCACTTCAGCTAATCTTTGGCAGGGAATGTTTGGAGATTTTCTCTTTCTTTTGGGCTGCATTTGTAGCAGCTAAATCAACAATTTCCAGAGTTCCCACACTCTGCTCACAGTGTCTGATGGGGAGGAAATCCCAGAAATCCCAGAAAATGTACAAAATCCATTAATTCTGCCGTGGACAAAATAGTGGGGAGAAAAAAAGAATGTATCTGCAGAAATTCTAAATAAGAGTGAAAGTGAGATGACATCTGTGTATAAAGTTTTAATAGGACCCTTGGGATGCAATAAATCATGTAAAGACAGAGAGAAAATATTTAATATTATTTCCTTACTCCAGAGTCTCCGTTTTCATTCTAGACACTCACAGCAGTGTTCCCCTCTGACTACCTGAAATATTTTCTTTTAGCTATATTCTCAGTCTCTTTCTACAATTCAGGGAAAAATACATGCTCTTCCTGAGAGAAATTCACCCAGTTTGATATCAGCATGAGCTTCCTCTCAGTGGCCTGTCACTCTCTCTGAGTTTGGTATGTTGCTAATGCTATTGATCAGATCTGTATATACATGATTAGAATACCAAAGTCAACATACAGAATCATTTGGATCAAGCTTCAGCCATGAAATTATATAGCTACCTACTTCATATATTTGTTTTGGAATGGAATGAATCCACCCTATCTATCCAAATAATCCCATCTCTGGAAACACTATGAAAAGAGCCCAGACTGCTTTTTTATGAGTTTGGTACCTGACTTGTACATGGAAAACTTGTGTAAAATGAATGATTATATGACAACTGTTGGACAAGACTGCGATCAACAAGGAAATGGAAGAATCCTTATCATGAAATTATACTTTGTACTGTTTACTGTAATGTGCTGATACTACAGGGTGTCAACAAACTCTGTACAAGGAAAATTCCTGTGAGAACATTTGTAATGAATTGGGGGTGATACTCAGATAAATAGAGAACAAAACCCCCCATATTAATTAATGAATATGGCTCTAGTTTTAAATATAGTACACTGCACAATAAAGCAAGGTTTAAAATAATTAGATTACATGCAGTACATCCCAGTGAGCAGGGACTCTGGTTCAAGCGAAATTAAATGAGGCTTCTTTTTTTTATATTATGAACAAGTGCTATGAGCCTTGGGCACATAATTTTCATCAGCCATTAATTAAGGATTCTGATAAATATTTCCTTCGTAAGCTACAGCAAGGTCTTAAATTATTATACAAATAGTAAGTGCCACTGAATCAATATAGGCCAGTAGCACTGCTGATTTCAATAAAATGCTACCTCTTTTCTTTGTTAGAGGTATAAAATTTCTGAATATATTCTGCAGGAAAGCAAAGACAATTTAGAAAGCTATAGAAACAGCAGAAGCAGTAAGGAAGGAAGGAAGTTGTCTGACAGATGTAGAAACTTATAACCCGGTCACATTAAGCCATAATTAAATTTTGCACTTCAGCGTGGTCCCACAGGCTACACTGACTGCAGTCACACCTGTGGGGAATTCCAATTAAATACAAACATGGGCAGGGGTGAAACTCTACAAAATGTCAATCCATAATTCACAACACCCAGAGCAGAATCCCCCATCTATTGCACTTCCCTTGCTAAATTAGCAACTGATTTAACTCAGCAACAATGTGTGACTCAGTCTTGCATGAACATCCAGATTTGCATTCCTTCATTCAGCCATGCTTCTGGATATTGCCATGACAACAATGTGGCATTCTGCCTTTAGAGGATTTGACAAGGGCATGACTTTGGTGGCACAACTGAGAATACCTGGCTGTGCTGTAATGAGGGGTCCTGCAGGTAAATGATATTCTGCTCCCTTCCAACACAAATCATTCTTTGATTCTATGAATACTTTTTTGATAAACTTAAAGAGAATTTCATTGTGCTTTTTGCCCAAAGAAAAAAAATTCTGAATTCATTCTGTATTAACGGAAGTGTTCTGGTGATTTGCTGATCTCAGGAAATAATATTGAGACAAATTATTTATTCTAGCAGTGTTTTCCAGCTGTAATAGAAAAATGGGCAAAGTTCAAATCTGTTTTCCTCTAAAAGATATGCTCAGAGCTGTGCACAGACTGTGAGTGGGGAACTTTGCATTTCATTCTTGAGTTCTGGTCTCCTGATCCTGATGTACCTGGCTGGGTACATGCTAATTTCCTTGGGAAACCAACTAGTTTAAACCTAGACACAGCAGACAAAATGGTTTTCTACACATTCTGTCCCAAGAAGAGTATGGATATCGCCTGTAACAGGTTAGGTTGTCTCCAAAATCTCCTCAGCCACCTTTATGCCTAGAATGACCCTGTGCCCTCAAGCTCCATAGCAGCTCTGATGTCACACACAAAAGAACTCTGCTGCTCAGCTGCAACACACATTCTTGTATTACCTTGGGCACTTCGAATTAAATTTTCTCATGGTACCTTTTGGGTCCATGGGACACCACAGGGAGCCCACAGGAAACTGAGCCAATGCTTGGACAGATGGAAAGAGTCACTCACTCGTCTCTACAGAGGCTGACACTCCTCCGCATGAAATTAATATATGACATTTCTGACTTCTCTTACATTCATTGATCAGCACAATTCTGTAGTAGTGTTACATCTGTAATTTTTCTGGGATATTCACAGAGATGTATTCCATGGTCACAGAAACACCTGATATCCCATAAAGGCATTTGCTTTATTCTCTCCCTCTCCTATTCTTCCTGCTTCATTAATCTCTTAGCCCACTCAGCTGCTCATCAGTGTCTCCATCTTTGGAGACACTGGACATCTGGACACTTTGAATAACATTTTAGCAAAGGCTAAACATACAGGTCAAAACTCCAGCCAGGTCTAAGGCAACAACCAGCAAAATAAATTCACCAAAGCAAACAAGCCTTCCAAGGTTGCCTAAATGCAACTTCCACACAACTCATTTTCCAGCATGTGACTTCACAGTCATCTGCGCTGTACAGGACTACAAATATAGTGATAAAACACGTGCATATAACATGGCATGAAGATCCTTGTCCATATTTCCAGTCACACAAGGAGATCAGGATAGCCAAGCCTGAGCTGTCCTTGGAAATGGTGTTTACTGTTTTCAATCACCTTCTTCTCTTTCACATTTCTTTCCTGACTGTGAGTAAAATGACTGCAACATTGATATTTTCTCCTTTGACTGATGTTTTCTTCATAGAGGAGGGAGAGCTTTCTCCCAGTCACACTGGCCAACTCTTGCAGCATCCCACTGTCTTGTGCAATCTCTTCTCTCACTTCTCACTGCTGCTGCCTCTTTTCTGTTCCAAATCCTGTTGGTATGCAGAGACATCTCTGAGAAAAAAAAAATAAAAAAAAAAAAAAAAAAAAAAAGCATTTCATTTCTATGTTTTTTTTTCACATTCTGAAACACAATATTGTCTCTCCCACCCCTATTTTCCCTAAACTGCTACTCCCCATGAAACCAATGGTTGCCTGCAGAAGGGAGCCATTGTTTTCCTAAGAAGTGGGAATTCTGGCACAGTGGGGAAAAGAGTGTTAACTGAATAACATTACAAACACCGTTTGAATATGAGAAGGAGGAAGAGGAAGATTAAGAAATCTAGAGAATAAGACAATATCCAAGACAGACAATGATGAGAGAAGATCCCACAACTCACACAAAACCAGGCAATCAGAAAGCAGAGAAATGTGAGGCTGAAAACAAAACAGATCAAGAGCTCTAGCAATATCACATTGTTCCAAACAGGGGAAAACACTGACTCACCAAACCCATTTAGCAAAAGAAAACAGCAAGGTAATTAGAAAGCATCGACCATAAGGCAAAATGTATGTCAGTTTATCAATCCAAACGAGGTTTTGGACTCTGGTTTGGTGATCTTCATAGATGTCACCATGTCACACAGTCATTTAAAGAAAGAGTAGGTGTGAGTTGCATAGTAGAGAGAAAAAGGAATGTGTTCTCCTCTTGCTGCCTTAAGCTGAGTATAGAGATAACAATGTATGGATACAAAAAAAGCTATCTGATGCTGTTTTCTGCAACTTTCATGAATTTGCAATGATCTGNGATCTTCATAGATGTCACCATGTCACACAGTCATTTAAAGAAAGAGTAGGTGTGAGTTGCATAGTAGAGAGAAAAAGGAATGTGTTCTCCTCCTGCTGCCTTAAGCTGAGTATAGAGATAACAATGTATGGATACAAAAAAGCTATCTGATGCTGTTTTCTGCAACTTTCATGAATTTGCAATGATCTGGGCTGCTCTGGCTGTGTGACTGTTACCTCACAAACTCAGAGTTAGTTCCAAGACTGCTGGACATGTTGTACATGTTCTGAGTAAGGAGGCACCTGTGTTCCTCACATCAGCTGCTCTGTTTCCTAACCTGCCCCTGTAAATTGCAAAAAAAATGGTGTGTAACTCTCAGCAGTAAGTGCATCCCATCTGATGTAGAGGGGACTTTATTTGAGTACTGGAAGCTGCTTTAAGGACTGAAACTCTCACAGAGAGTCCCTTACAGGGGACTGTACATTGCTAAAGAGCAACTGCACACAATTGCTGACTCCTGAACATTGATTATAACACTGCTCCACAGAGTATTAATATGCCATTCTCATAATTAATAAAAATATTTCTCTGTAGATGCAAAGTTATAAAAACTTTGGTTTTGTTGAGCAGAAGAAATACATTTTAGCTGATTTTATATGTGTGTTCTGTAGACCATAATGATTCCATTACCAGGTAGTATATTTTGCTCTTTTATTCAATTACTCATAGTTAAGCTGGCATCAGAGACCATATTTCATTCAGAGACGAAGAATTAAAAGATGATTTTTATAAGTGCCATTTATGAACACAAATTCCTTCCTTCTAATCAACCTGGTAATTAAACTCTTAAGAAAAAGTGCTACCAAAAACAGAAAAAGAAACCAAAGTATCCTATTGAAGTCCTTTTCTTGTCAGAAAGCTTCTTTTCACTCGAGTTTCCTAGTAAAGCTGCCTTCCTCTAACACCACTTACGGTTTTCAATGGCTGGTTCTAAAGTGTCCTTGTTTTCTTTCTCTTTTCCTGTCCTTAAAGCCTGATTGTAGTCACACCAATGAAAAATAAGGAGGTTTCTGAAAAAGGTTGTAATTAAGATCCCTCCCAGAAAGATGAGGTGGATGTATTTATTCATTTGCACTTACATTACAGAAGTGTTTGAAGGACTCTCTGTGATGAGTAAGGCACAAACACATCTTGAAATATTGTCCTGCTCCAATGTTTTTGTAATATGGAAGGGAAAGGAAGAAGGATTTGACTGATGTGAGGATTATTATTTCCATTTGTGGACACTGATGTGCAGACAAGTGTCATCCTGAGAGTCACAGAGAAGTGTGCCAGAACTAGAAATGCACCAGCACTCCTGAGTCCCCACCCTGGGCTTCACCCATGAACCAATTTTCACCTTTCCATGTGCTTTCACCCTTTGCTGTCTTCCAAGGGTTTTACACTTTGAAGTTCTCAATCATATTCTAAACTCCTAGAATAGAATACATTATGGCTAAAATAAAGTTAGAAAAGTAACCTTATCAAGCTGACAGGCCATCTATCAGAATTTACCATACAAATAAAACAAAATCCTATAAACAAATGACTGGTTTAATCAAATCATCAGGTTCTGTATTCAACCAGACACTCAGTGTTTGCCTGGAACTCCTTGTTCCACAGTGCTGCACTGCTCTCATCAATACTAATATTGGGTATTACTTGCACAGCCAAAGGGGCCCAAGATAAACCACAAAATATGTTATTGACTTCCTGGGCAATGACCTGAGCTGATTTTTCTGTTCAAATACTGCACACTTGAGGCATTTCTTGAAAGACTGTCAGTGAGGTTCTTTACTGAAGAGAAATTCTTCCCTGTGAGGGTGCTGAGGCCCTGGCACAGGGTGCCCAGAGAAGCTGGACACTGCCCTGGATCCCTGGCAGTGCCCAAAGCCAGGCTGGACTGGGCTTGGAGCACCCTGGGACAGTGGAAGGTGTCCCTGCCCATGGCAGAGGATTGGAATGAGAGGATCTTTAAGGTCTCTTCCAGCCTAAACCACTCCATGACTCGATTATTCTATGATTTTAATTTCTTGACTATTATTTGTTCTGGTTAAATAGTCTTGGAGCTACATGAACAAACAGTGATAATAGTGCTTCCTGGCTCTAATTAATTAACTCCCAGTTTTGTAAAGGTCACAGGTAAAAGGACACAGACATCTCTCAAGGATTCCTGCCATGAAGTGTGACAGGAGAACCCAAGTCTGCCATACACTGCTTTTTCCCCTACCCTCTATAGTCTCTGCATTATGCTTTAAAATTCACTTCATTTGAATCTGCTGATGGACAGGCAAAGTCTAGAAATTGGTTTTATGGGTCTTAGAATTGATTTTATGCAGGGGACCTGCTGGACTGTTCCTCACATAGGGCAGGACATCTCTGATGGCATTTTTGCATTACCCTTGTGAGGTGGTGCTTCCTGTATTTCAGATCTCAGCATCTGTCATTAAGCAATCATCTTTATCAGCATGGAGACAATCTTTTAATGTAAACACTCAGGTTGTTCACAGCCAGTCAGGTATCACAGAAAACAAAGAAACATGAAATTGTAATCCAATTCACACACTTTCAACCTCAGGTTGTGATCCAAATGTATCTCAATAAATAAGAGTTTAGAGACTTCCTGTTTCAAATTTATTAAGTTTCTGAAGAATATTTTTTAAATGAAAGCTTTTAGAAGTCATGCTAATCACACACTTGCCCAATATTAAATTTCTTTTAATTTAAGTTTTTGTTACTTGTTTGGAAAAACCTCCCAATTCTTGTATCAAGTCAATTTTTCTTAGTCAGACAGTGAGATTTTGGCCAGGGGTAAACAACATTATAAAAATGGAATATTACTGTTTGAGCTAAATATTTAAGACCTTAAAGTGGCATCATCACCTGGTTCACTACCAGAATTCATCAACTTCTCACACATCATTAAACAAGCAAGAGGAAGACCAACCTTTTCTATCACAACCTTTGAAGCTTAAAAATGATATCTAAACTGTTAAATTCACTCTGGGAGTTTTCACACAAGGGATTTGATAACTTTCACTGAGTTTAAAGCTGGAAGAGACTATTAAATAATAGTTGCAGTTTTCTGTGTAATACAGATGAAATATTTGTATCTGACAACCTTTGCAAAGATCCTAATAACTTGTATTTATCTCCCTTTTTGTAAAACTTCATGACACAAATACAGACATATGAACTTTAAAGGAGCTGTAAAGCAGTTCTCAGCACAGAGATTTCAGGAGACTTCATAACTGAGAACTTCATAATAATAATTACTTGTAACAAATTGGGTTAAAGATGAAAAAACAGAGGTTCTGAATGAACAGAAGAAATGTAGGAAAATACAAAATCAGGAAATGAAACCAGTATAAGAATTAGAAGATCATAATACATAAAGGTGAGACAGTAAGGAAGTTTACTCTCTTACTGGAGAGTAAAAGCTTACTGGAAGAGTAAAAACTGGGGGGCAGCATAGTCTATAAATACCATCAAGGTGAGGATAGAAATAAAAGGAGGAAATTATTCAGTTTCAAACTGTTCAAGTAGGCAGACAAGGCTTTTTCGTAAGAGGGAAGTTTAGATGAAAGGTTTTAGCTGTAGGAGGAGATGAAACAGTGAGCAGAAAATGTGAGAGTGCATGATCTGACCCTGAAACAGGGCTGTTCACAGCAACAGATATGTTTCACTGGTGAATTTTCATCTAACAAATCTCCTGATTCTTCAGGAGCTTGAGCTGCCATTGATTTCCCAGGATCTCCTCTCAGGCAGCTTTTAAGTTTCTGACCTGTCAGTACACTGAGCTGCTGGTTTGAAATTGGTCATAGGTTGTACAGGGAGGGGAAGATATCTGATGGCCTGAGGTAAGCTTATATCTTGGAGGTATCATGAGGAAGTTAGAAGAAATATGTTTATAGCTCTTTCTGGAGGTGTTACAGAGATACCAGCTTCTGTGGATGATACAAGTGCTCTTTTCCACAGTAACTTCCAAATATTACACCTATCCTTGTTCTTGATTCAAATGCTTCATAGAACAGACACTTCATTTTCCTTCCTATGCTTCACATCTTTCCTTACTTGAATACTTACTTAAAAATACTCCTACTTTATTCAAATAGCTTCAGACACCTTCTTCTCCTGCTATTCCTGCTCCTTCTCTGACCCTGCCTTCCATCTAATCCTTGATCGTGACCACAATCTTGCAAGAACATCTGAAGTTGCCTTCTCAAATTGAGAGCAGTCTAAAGAAGGAACTTCCAAAGCCTTCTCCCCGCCTCCTTCACCCCTTACAGCACTATTTAAAGTATCAGATAAGGTTTATCTCACCTTAGAAATAGCTCTCTCCAAAGATGTGTCAGCCCTCTGCCAGCTCATGTAGGACCACAAAGTGAAAATGTAGCACATCTTGGTAATGACTGAAGTTGAATGACAAAAACATTAAGGGCTGGAGGGAGGCCCTGTTCAATGAACTTGGCAGATATCCATGGCACTTCTCAGCCACTGTAAGCCCACCTGCACGGTGCTTTTAGTGAAGAATGCAGCCCTCACTTGTCAAAACTTGATGGCAGCTTGGTGTAAGCTTTTCTTACTCTGTGGGGGAATAAACAAATTTCAGCCCTGCAACATCATCGAAGAAATAATTCGTAAAAACCTGGATCTTGTTTCTTTTCATGATTGTCCTGAGACAAAACAGAAGAGTACATCCCTCTTTTGAAGGAAGTAAAACTGAATTCAGTTGTCTGGATACTAGATTTTACCTACACCCAATGAAGATAAACCTTATTTATAGAAAAGGGGACTTGGTCTCTTTGGCTAATGTAGTCAATTAAAGTATTTCATTATAATTCAAAAGGCCAACATCAGCAATAAATATAGGTGTACATATATATTAGGTGTGTATATATATATAAAATTTGATTCAATTTTATGGATAATAGAATCAAATCTGCTGGCTTGCCATATACATTGGAAATATGGAGAGATTCCCAAAAAGACCAGAATCGTGATTATAGAATTAAGAACTTGGTAAATATTTGTGGTACAGGAAATCTGAGTGTAGCACATGAGAGCTGATCATTGTGGGGGGAAGAGCAGGCACACTGCATGAGACATCTGGAAGAAAAAAAGGAACTAATCTGTTTTCCTTCTTCATTATGGATAGAACAAGCAGTAAGAGGCTTAAATTTCTGAAATAGAGACTTCAGTTAGGCCTCAGGAAAAAGCTTTCTGCAGATAAGTAAAGTACTGGCATAGATTTACTGAGGAGATTATGCATCACAGAATCATTTGCCTCTTTCAAGAACAAACTTAGACAAACTCTAGTTAAGAATGCTTTAGACAGAGTCAATCCTGCCCTGAGGCAAGGAAAACTTCTGGGGCTTGCTTCTGCCAAGAAGCTGAAAGATGGACCAGAAAGCCTCTTGCAATCTTTTTTAAGGCATTTCCTTAATGATAAGGCTTAATGAATGAAAGTTGTAGCTAACTTCATGTAGGTGATGGATAAAATCTGTATTTTTAATAGAAAAGATAATAATTAAAAATTTTTTGATAAGTGATATGGTTGATTCTCCATTTATTCAAACAATTTTTAAAATAATACTGAATACAGAAATATCAAATAATTGCCAAATTCAGTTTTAGCTAATTACCAAGACAAAGTAGTTATTCCAAGAGAAGCCCTATGGCCTATTTTATGTGGTATGTCATAGTGGCTCTAACTGGCTTAATAATCTATTAATTTTGTTTATTAATTTTAGTTTGTTTGCTTTTTCCATTGGCCATGTTCATTTCTCAAACTGCTTCCTGATTCTTGGTCCCTTGACAGCATGTAAAAGGCTTAAAAGTTCTTTTAAGAGATAACAGTTTATCCCAAGAAACTTTTCTAGTTGTTAATTCTTCCACACTTAGTGGTTTGCTCACTATGGGTGGAGGAAACAAACCCCTTCAGGACAAAAAAACCCCACTAATGTGTTTGAGGCAAACATCTTTATAATAGCTCATGATGATGTGATTAATGGAAATACAGATGTAACCATTCTCCACCTCAATGGAAACATCCTTAATTAAGACAGATTTAAGTACTAGGCATTAGATTGCAAATGGAGGCAGGAACAATGGAAGTACTCAGAGCAGTTTCCCTCCTTTCATGCAGCTTTTAAACCTTATTTAAAGAATTCCCTGATTTATTCTCTGGTTTGCAGTTTTGGGCCTCCATGCCCTAAACAAAAACCATACATTAACAAAGAGCTGTATCCATCCCCTTCTGCCACTTCCTTCCCTACAGGACACACCAAGGGCCAATCTGCCCCAATTACTGCAAGTGCAGCTTAAGGCAGCTGGTCCACACAAAAGTAGGAGAAGAAAGATTAAGTCCAGTCCCAAAGGAATTTGAGTCTCTGTATAAGTCAAACATCAAAACTGAAAGTTTCAAACATGAAACTACTCCAGCATTCACTGAACCCAAAAGTGAATTCCCCCTAATTTTACATGGACACGGTGCCTTCCAAGAAAAAAATGAGAATAAGTGAATTGATATTTTCATTTAACATTTTTGCAAGGGTGAATAAAAATTAGACTAAACATTCAGGTTCCTGAGACCTGTTCAGTGGACTTTATCTCAAAGTTTCACTTCATTCCTGTAAGACTTCTTACGTGATTATCTCATTTCTCTTGGAGAAAAAAAATCCCAATTTTTCTTCCTGCCTCCTGTAAAGGACAGTAAGACAGTAATGGTGAAAATTAAAAGGGATAAAAATGACCTGAGAAAGAATGGCTGTGTACCTGTTCATGCAGTTGTCACACACCAATGGCATCCATCTGTGCATTGGGGGCCAAACAAGAGTAAGAATTCCTTATGCCCTTCTCTTCTCTTCTTCGAAGTGTTTCAGTCAGTCCAGACCTGCTCCCCTGCTTTATTCTCACCCTAAGTGAGGTAAATAATGCAGGCAGAAAGCTATTTCCTCTGCAATTGAGCAACACTTTTAGTCAGATCCCAGCATTACTTGTTGAGACTGATTCAATCCAAGATGCAAACAAGGGCAGAGATTTTGTTATTGAGTATCAGACATTTCAGTCCCATCTGCTGTGGCAGGTAAAGGGGTGTCTCACAGACCATGGGAAAAAGTGGTAAAAGAGCTCACTGTCAATTTGGATACTGACTATTCATATCACCAATTCCAGCAACCCAAAGCAAGATGAATATTTGAACTGCTTGCAAACACAAATGATGTTGAACAGGGTAATGCATCTCCATTTATTATGCAGGGAGCTTAGGAAGGCAGAATATATTTATTGTTAATAGAATATTCACCTCAAGCTATACTAACATGGCTTTTGTTTTGATAAAACTTGTCCTCAAGGAGCCAAACACATTTCTGGGCTTTTGCAAGGATTGATATCCATATTATGGTTAACTCAGTAAGGGTCTGAGTTGCCAGCTGACTTCTACTCTGAAGGTGATTCTAAGTCTTTACAGGACGAGTGAAGCACAAAAGCTGAGAACAGAAGTTTTCTACCTTCATTTTGCAACTGTAAAAAGATGCATAGAGCTGTACAATTTCATGGAGTGACACACAGTGCCCCTTTTTGCCCTTCCTGTAGAAGAAAATGATCTTAAATTAAAAATAAATTTAATCACAGGAAATCCAAACAAATGTAAGCACTGGCAAGCAATTGGGCAGCATCTATAAATGAGAAATGGTGTAACAGCATTACAGGCTTTACTCCATCTTCAAAGCCTAGGATTTACTTCAATTTTTGTCTTCAAAGAAAGTGAAAAGGATGAAACATGAGCTAAAAAATTGCCAAGTCCAAACCAGTCAACTGAGAGCTGAATTTTGAAAGTATCACAAATACAGAGTAAAGAGGATCCATGTTTTTGGATCTAGACAGCAAAAATGTCACTCCTAACCTGAATCCAGATTTGCAGGAACAGAATCAGGTGTCTGTTGAGTTTATTTATTTATTGTTTATTTATACACAGACACACACACGTATATATTTCTCTTTGTTTCTCTTCTCACATGATTAAACTCATAACATGGCATCACATTCAGCAGGCAGACTTGATGGAAGAAATGATAGAAAGCAAAAAATTACCATTAGTTTAACTGAATAACAGAAACTCATTAACAGGGCTAAACCCAGAAATACAAATTGTTTTGAGACCACATCCCAGTGGTCTCAGGGAATTCTAAAGGATAAATCAAGGACACAAGAATCAAAGCATCAGTGATTCTGCTGGAATATGCTTGAAGCTATTTAATAGCTCTTGCAAAATGGGTTGAGGAGAAGAAACAGTCATTCTGAAGCAAAGAGAAGGGATGAACAAACAAAATCACCACCTAGAAAAGTCTTAAATAGTCTTTATTACTGCCACAGCAGCAATAGTGCTATTAAATAAATACAGTCTTCTGTGGATATTCACATTTAAAATTGTCAATACCCAGTAGCTGTTAGCCTGCTCCATATCTCTTTATTGCCTTTCTAGTAGGAGAGACAAAAAGGATTAAAAATTGACTCATATTCGGATGACCAGTTTCAGATAGTTATGAGCAAAGCAAATGAGAGGGCCATGACCAGGGAGCAACTCTGCAGAAAAGGAGAGAATAAAATGTTGCTCTCTATTGTCTCTTTATCAGTCCTCTTAAACAGATGATAAATTTAAGTTCTTTTTCAGGATTACAAAATAAAGCCCTTAAGTAAAGTGTCATAATACACAAATGGACATTTAAAATCTGTATGCAGAGGAACAATGTAAAAAAAAAAAACAACCAAAACTGAAACACAACTAAACACATTCTGGAAAATTGTAAGTAATTCAGAATAGTGTGGATGGTGCAATATGTTTTTATATTCTAAGGGAGGACAGTGTGAGGGTAGTGACAAGAATAGGTGGTTTCAGAACAGATGTTACAGTTAATCCAGCTCCATCTGAACTTCACATGCTTCAGTGGACAGAAACAAAAATGCTTTAGGATGAGATTGTGCAAACCACCATGCTGTTCTCAGATAGACCATTCATGTCATTAATGTTCTGCTGAGGTCACTGATACTTTTGGGTTGTGGACTGAGTGGAGAAATCACTATGATGCCTTCTGAGATCCTGAAGGCAGCAGTCCCAAAAGAGATGGACACTAATCCAAGTGAAAGGGACTACAAAATACAGAATTAAATGACAGCTGTTCACCTTTCATTCGAGTGCCTCTACAGACAAAACTTTCCAAGTGGTGTTTAATTTCACCTGACAAATTGTTCACACAGCTTCTCCTCAGTATAGGAGAAAGTGAGCTAATAGCCAACAAAATTCCTCTAAACACTCTGACTGGAACACGCCCTAGCTGGTAAATTAGAAAAAGTACTGTATGAAAACACCACTTTTTCTAGAAACAGATCATGATGAAATGAATTTAAAAAAAAAAAAAAGGCAATTTTGTGATGAGAGATTATTCTCTGGGTTATATGTACTTACATTTTACCAGCACAGGGTATAGGGACAACAGTGTTGGCATGTAAAAAGATAAGCCCAAATTAAGAATTTGCATCTTTGCCTGGGTCTGTTTTGCTTGGAATCACAAATGCTTAAGCAAGGCAGTAAAAAGAAGAGGAAAGTTGCTCTTGTGGGCTCAATTCTTAGTTGCAATCCTATTAGATTTTTTTTTTTTAATATTGATTTTTTTTTTTTATTCTACAGTGAAATGATCTTTTAAGATGATGGTGCTGAAAGGAAATGTTTTCGTGTAATTAGCTGAAACTGTTAACAGCACTAACAGTCTGTTAAGAGAGACTCAAGTTCACACATGCATGAAGTGGTTTAGGAGTGACTTTAAGATCCCTTGGAGTAAGTTGGAATTTGCAAGGGAGTCATCCATCCCCTTTTATATTTGGCTCTCAAACACTTGATAACAATACAAAAAATGCCTCTTTGTGATGGAGAGTCCTTGAAGGAAATACTCTGTACAGGATTGCTTTCTGGGCCTCTCTGTTGCTGTATAAGCCTGGAGAAGCAGCAGCAGCACAGCACAGACTGGTCTCTGCCTCAGGACAGGGTGACTGAAGCCAAACCTGCAGAATTCAAGCCCCCAAACCTGGAGGTTTTACAGAAGGACATACAGGTTAGATGGACTGAGTGACATGAGGGGATGTTCTCTTTCTTTTCCCTCTTCTTCCTTTCCTTCCCTTCTTTTCTCCCTGATTTCTCTTAGATTTCTCTTTGCTAATATTGTATTAATTATAGTTCTCCATTTAGAAAAAAATTAATAGTGATAAATCTACAAAAATGCTGTGAAGATTTTTTTTCTCTCCTTCTGTCTTGTTTTTTCCATTATTTATAGTTCTGCTGTACAGAGCAGAAACCCAGCATTAAAGCCTGAATTTAATTTTCAATCTGTACTGACCAGATGGATTTAAATTTGAAGAAAAACCCCAACCAACCAACCAACCAAAAAAAAAAATCCTGCCTTTTTTCTATGAAATAAGGCTTTATTTCCCTCATCTCAAACACTGAATCTCCAATCCAGGATGGAGTTTTTGAGAGTAGTCAGTAAGAATTACGAGATGGAAGAAAGTTATGTAAAGACAGAGAGAGAGAACTAAATGTTTACTGGAAGAGTCTGAGTATAAAAACTTCAGGTTGAAGGAGTGTATAAGAAACAGGAAAAGATAATAAATAAGAAAACTTAAGAAACTCACCCAGTGCTTGACAATAGGACTCCTTTCTACAAAATGTGTGCCTACACTGAGGTATCTTCTCAGAGGTAAATCCTTAAAGGAGGTAAGACATTTCTTTCCTCTGCTGAATTTAAAGCAAAGATCAGGAAAGGTGACAGAGTTGATGTTAGCTAACTAGCTGGGGTAATACACAACAATGCCTGTTCTCCTCCAGCAACAGAGCATTTGGATGTAAAGAAAATCTTAACCTATTTTGCAGAGAAGAGGTTTAAGATTGAGGCCAATTTTACTGCCAACTAAAAAAGTGCAGCAGCTTATGAAAGGCAGGATCTTTTCCAAATTGAAAGCACACATAGATACTTCTCTACAGGAAAGGTTTAATAAGAAGTACCCTGTTATCTACATTACATACAAAAGAAAGAACAGCTCACTCATTAATTGTGGAAGAATAAGTCACAATATATGCAATACTTAATGTGTCTAACACTCAGTCTGGAAAGGACATTTTTAGCATCTTATCACAGATTTTCTGCAAGGAAGTACAGTGACACATTTACTTGTACAGGCAATATCCTGGGCAACAAAGAAAACAAACAGCAGACAAGATAAATCAGAACTAAGTTCAGATCTGAAAAATGTGCTTACAATAATGAATGCTGTGCTTGAAACATAATAATCTGAAGGAATCCTTTACAGAGTACTAGGAGGAAAATACTGGAGAACTGTATGAAATCAGTAACATTTAATAAAAAGATTTATTGTTTATTTTCTAATGTGTAGACATGTTTAAAGACCTCATATGTAGCAGTCACTAGGTAAGGATGAATATTTTATGAGATATACAATTACATGATGGAGGTTGTGGAGTCTCCCTCCTTCAAGATGACCATTGAGGGCAGGCAGATTCCTCTGCAACAGACTTTGTGGCTTCCATAGTTTTCAAGATCTCATGCAAGTAAAGGTGAAAGAAGCAATGAACAATTGTGCTGTACAATGTAATTTTTGCTTCTCAATCCCTTTTAGCTGTGCAATGCTTGCCAGCTGAGTAGCAGTGCATAGGGGAGGCACTTGGCAGCATTGCCAGTTCAAAATCACAGCTGTCTTCTGAGATTTGCTGCTTTAACACTGAGGACTGAGCACGTTTTCATTCTACCAATGACAAATCAGCCTTTTTAGAAAAATCTGAGTTATGAAGGAAGGTCACTGAGAAGGTTTAAGCCACAAAACAAAGCCATCAAGGCAAGAAGAGAAGGTAGAGAATAAAAAAAAATATTTTAAAAGTCAAAAAAAGTCCCCTCCGCAAAAAAAAGAAAGAAGAAGAGATATAGCTCAAAAGAAGAAAATGGGTAAAACATGGCTTAAAGCTGAAGAAAAGTAGTAGATGTGTGAACAGATTTTGGAACTGTAAGGATTTAGCAAAACCCAAAGAGCATGATTTGATGCTTTTAGATAGAAAAGGCAAATCTTAGAGTGGTTCCTAATAGAGCATTTGCTTCTGCCATAAACCTGATCTTTGCCTGAAGCAGAGGCCAGATTATTAAAGCCAGAGGGAAAAAAGGAATTAAAAGATGGAGGAATTAAGGCCCCACTTTTCAGAGCATTTCAAAGCAGTCCTGATCATCTCCTTGCCACAAAGTGTTTCTGTTAGCACCCTCTACTTCTGTCACAGAAACCCCACCATAGCCCAAACAACCGTGTAATAAACACTTTTTCATATATTCACACTTATTTTACAACTTCATGTAATTGATATAGGTTCAATCAGAGAATAGCCTGCTCTAATATATAAGAACACTTAATTGCTATGGAGCAGAATCCAGATTGCATGAGACCTGCTGAGATAGTAGTAATTCACTTAGCAAACTTCCCTAATCTATTCATTATGTATTAACTGGTTAGAAACTCCTTATAAGATATTATCAAGCTTTAGGTAAAATAAGCACTTCCTTAAGACAGCAATGCAAACACCGCACTTTTTGTGCAGCAATTTCAGATCCTTAAAAAAAAAAACCCAAACCAAAATACTAAGAAAAATTGAATGTGTGGAATGGAAGCCACTACTGGGGCAGGGCAGGATGGGGTGAAGCAATGCAAAATCAGAAGGATTCCTTGCAATGCTGGGATCTTCAAGCCTTATCTTGTAAAGCTGTGCCCTATTTCCTTCCCAATCTTCCATCTGTCCTTTCAATACCCTTCTTCCTTCCACAAAGAAATGAGAAATTGCAGCTACTCTGCTGGAGATCTGGGGGATGCTTGCATTGGTTTTGATAATTTTACTGTTCAAAGAATCACAAGCATGGTTTGGGTTGGAAGGGACCTCAAAATCCATCTTGTTCCAATGCCCTGCCATGGGCAGGGACACCTTCCACTGTCCCAGGATGCTCCAAGCCCTGTCCAGCCTGGCCTTGGACACTTCCAGGGATCCAGGGGCAGCCACAGCTGCTCTGGGCACCCTGTGCCAGGGCCTCTCCACCCTCACAGGGAAGGATTTCTATTCCCTACCTGCCCTCTGTCAGTCACTATGAGTGACTCAAAGATGAAATTCCTTCTTGTCTGACAAGACTGTTTCCCTCAAAACAAAATAAAACACACTGCTTTACAAACAAATATGCTTTCACACACACAGACAAAAGCAAAACAACCAAACACTTCTTGAAATATTTGCTCATTCTCTGGAAAACTCTGAAAACTAAGAAATGGTTAAGCCAGAAACACCTTTTCCAAGCAAGATTTACAGACATACTTAAAATGAACATGAGAATTTTCTAGTCAGCAAAATACTATGGAAACGGCCAAGTATTTGAAACTGCAATGAATGCTGGCAAACTCTGCTTTCAAAAAGCACATTCACTAACTCATGTGTAGGTTAGCTTTCTTTTCTTTCTGAAATTCCTATATTAAAGTAATGTCATTTACAAGACTTTGAAAAAGCTGAAAATCTATGAAGGTATGAATAATAAATCTTATTCATCATTTTCTTTAATACAAAATAGGGCTGGTTTCAGAAGGAAATGTAAAGTCATAAAGTTCTGAAAATGATCTGAGGGTAGTTTGAGATTAGTTTGCAGAGATGTGGCATATAGCTGTGAATTACATATATGGCAATTTAGTGCTTCAATTTACTTGAGCTCCATAGTACAGTGATTCCATAGCTATTGTTTCAAAGAAAAAAAAAAGGAACTATATATATATATATATATATGATGGATGAAGTCACATCATTAATTTAATATCAATTCAAGGAAATACCCTGCCAAATTATAAATCCTAATGAGAGACAGAGGAACTAGTAAAGGAGCAGACACAAAATTCTCCCAAGATTCCCTTATTTTTGTAGAGAAGTGATTTGACTTGCTTTGATAAATTCCTAATGTAGTGTGGAAATGGATTTACCAGACACAGAATGAGCATATCATCTGATTACCTGCCAAGGAACGTGGAGCTCACTGGGAATCCCATTCAATGTCGATTTTCAAGTCCCAGTGAAACTAAATGCCTGTTAGCTTAAAGGGTCAAATAAGTGAGCAGTGTCAACAAGATCCTGGTTATTTTCATTTGTGTATGAACTCACTCCTGAATTCCTTCTGCTCTGTGTGTGTGCCCCTGAACAGGTATTAGTTAATCCCTGCTGATTGCACTGCAAACAATCCCACTAATGGAAGGGGAATGAATAACAGGTAAATCCTGTCTCTGAAACACAAATCAAG
Organism: Buphagus erythrorhynchus; assembly: GCA_013400855.1. NCBI lineage: Eukaryota > Metazoa > Chordata > Aves > Passeriformes > Sturnidae > Buphagus > Buphagus erythrorhynchus. The sequence continues at coordinate 9,975 of VZTT01024775.1, read as the reverse complement.
CTTTTCAGAGAAGAGTAAGGAGGTTCATTTTAAAGACTTATATGTGATCAACTTCACAGAGCTTGAGGGTACTTGGAAAATTTAAAGGATGGAAAACACACTTGCATCTGCTGCACTTTTGTGAAATACAGCCACATTTCTATTTCTAAATGTATTTGCACACTGCATGGCTCTGCTGCACCAATCTGCCTGTAAGTTGAAAAATGTCAGTTTGATATCAGGCATTGAAGACAGCTTCTGCTTTCCTGGAAGAAATGTGTTCAGAGGGTCCCTAGCATGGAGAAGAGAAGAAAGAGGACAGGCAAGGAGAAATGACTAAAGCTCACCTTCCTCCTTTGCCACAGATTGCTTGTGCCTCTTGGGGTTAGAATAATTTTCCATCTGTCATGTGTATTAATATCTACATTTCAGTAGTTTGGTTCCAGGTGAAAGAGGTAACTTAAAAAGCAGATTGCAGGGCCATGACATTCTAAAAATTACATGAGAAAAATCAAAATCAGTCCCCTCAGAAATAAAAATAAAAAAATATTCTAGCAGTTACAAAAGTCAGCTAGAAATAACCCAAAAGTAAATACTAAGCAAAATGGGAGCCTTTTCTGGTTTTCTGTCTCAGACATGGCTGCCAGCACAGGTTTCCTTTTTATAAAGAGCTTGCTGTGATGCTGTGTAAGCTGTGCCAATACCTCATAGGACTGAGGTGCCTCTCACCTAGAAATCTAGTGAGACTTAACAACAAACTTCTCAGGACAGGCAGTTTTGGAAACAAACAGAATACCTTTATCAGTTATTTGAATTTTCAGGTCTAGGAAATAGAAAACACGTTTGAAGCTAAACAGAGCCAGTCTGCACGTCTGGACTTTCTGTTACAGTGCTCCAGTGTTGGCTCCTGGTTTTTCCAAAACTCAGGCAGTTTTCTGTAGAAAAGGGATGAAAATATTTCTCTACACCCCTGGGATGTTTTACCTCTTGTGCAAAGTTCCAAATAAGAGGTGCTATATGGCATACAGGAACCTAACTTGCATGTGTTTAGTTGTGCTATAGGCTTTTCCAATACAGCACTGAGTTATTTAATTTAAAAATTGTGGGCATGAAGAAGTGGTACAATTTTATGCACGTGTTGCACCATTACACAATGTTACACCTCAAAACCCTCAAAACCTTGGCTTGTAGGATGTATTCATCCATGCTTAGCTTTTGATTTTTTTAATGGGTACCCTTCCTTAAGGTTTATGGTTATTCATATATTTTCCTCCACACTGCAGTCTAAACTGAATTTAGAACACTTGGAAAAATCAGCTGCCTAATTATTAAAGCAACTCACTTGTTTTTATCTGTTCTAACCTCTCTTAATGCTGAAGGCAAATGTTCCCTGTGCTTCCATGGGAGCAGACTTAAAATTCAGAAGAGCACACTGGAAAAATTCCACTCCATTTGGGTGTTGTTCTACAATATCTTTGTCACATACCAAATGGATTTATCCTGTGTACAACATGCATTATACAACCTCCATGTACAACAGGGTCACCAGTGATATAACTTGGGGGGAAGAAAAGGTTTAGGAAAGAAGAACAAAAAGACAGGGAAAAGATTCAAATGGCACAAGTTGGCTGAAGTCACAACATTTTGAGATGCCTTTGGCAGAGTGGCAATTCATCTTCTTGCCAGGGTGCTTGAAACAAGTAACTTCATTTTCTCTGCTTTTGACAGTGGTGTTGATGCAGCACACAGCTGGTCATTTGCCCCCAGGGGGGAGAACACTGCCCACAGGTGAGGCAAGGAGCTCCAGCATCCCTCCATGCCCACAGGATTGATTACCATCAGTAACACCAGCATGGCAACAGGAACAAAGTGCTCATCTCCAAGTTAGAAAGTTCAAAAGAGGATAAAGGCTGAATGGCACATGAATAAGCTGTTTTTTCCCTCACTTCTTTGACCTATGTTGTCAGAGTTCCCTAGGTCTGTAATACAGCTGCATGTCCTCTAAGCTGTGAATCTCAGCTTCTATGAATAACAATGTTCAACAATGTTGAATATTCAGTAAGAGTATGAGAGCAAAGCTGGAGCAGGCTCTAATACTGCATGACCTGTACATTAGCCTGTGAATTATCCCACAGATCCCTTCCTGTAAAAAGTTGTATTTATTAGAACTAGCTGTATAAAAAATAAAAGTTTCTGTCAAGATCAATTTCCATTTATTTCCATCTGATCCTTTCTATATTTTACATGGTGATAAGAACTAGACCTGTTATTCACACATTTGATGCTCAAATATGTAACATTAACAGAAATTCTTTAATGCTATTGTACATGTGACATTTCTGAAGAAAATATATGTATGTACTGGGAGAAACTACAGGGATCAAAATGCATTTGCATTTCTGTTTTGATTTATGAACCTTTGTCTACTAGAGCAGTCCCACAGGTACTTACTAATCCATGGCTAATGTGAGAAATCAAATAATATGTATGAGTGAAATGGGAATTTACAGTGATTTTCAGCCATATACAAATATGCACTTTATTAACCATGACCTGCATTTATTTCAAGGGGGAAAAGAAAACCCAATTTATACAAAGCACCTCCTTCTGCAACTTTTAATTTCAGAAAGACTGTGGCTGATGGGAAAATCACAGATTTACAACCGCAGATGTCATCTCTTCTATTTTCTCTGCATGGGGAAATGTGTAAGAAGTTGGAAACACATCTATGTCAGGTTTTCAGTTTTGCAGTCAGCTTCCTGCCCAAACAGACTGCACTGCTGCTGCTCATCACCAGACAGGTAAGGGGAGGAAATACCTTAACTTTCCACTGCAACAGAGAGGGATGCACATGTGAGTGCATCTTCTCTGCCTATGTTTGTCCTTCCAGAAGGAATTAGTAAGGTTCTGATGTAGCACCACAGCCCCTTCGTGACATCTCTGATGGCAACTGCAGCCAGGACCTGAAAAACATGAGGTTTGCTTTTCTCCTTCCTTTGGACAGCAATGCTCATGAGGTCATCTACAATGGCTGGAAGATCATCTCATGGAAGTAACAGGAGTAATGACAAAAGATGATTTAACTGTTTCCTTCAGATGTAGGGGATTGTAGATATAAAAATACTGCCAATTTCTAAACCAGGTTTAATTTACCTCCCTGTTACCCTGAAATACAAGTCTCCAGAGTAAGAGTCTAACTTGGGACTAAAACAGCCTCAAGGTTAGGCTGGCCTTTACCATGGAGGGCAGCTTTAAATGCACCCTGTGAGAGTGCCAAGAGTGCTTCTAAGCACAAAGGCAGTGCAATATTTATAGAATTTTGAAAGATTCTGATTCTTTCTTCCCCAGTGGTAATACACCTCTGGATTGCAACTGCTCTCTGCAGTCCTCATGGCTATTCTTCATTGCTGACACCAAGGGCCTCAAAATATTTATCTCCTTTGATGAACTAAGATTTTTAAACCTCTCCTCCTAACCATCACAATCACACAATTAAATGCTTCTGTATTAGAAATTCTGCAACATATTCCAGGTGAGTAATGATGAAGATGACCAGAAAACCCCACGTGTCACCTGTCTGACAGGAAGGGAAAATGAATAAATGACTATTAAACTTCTCTTACACCCTCTTGACCCCTGTTAGTCTGTCCCTGGATAAAGCACAGTAGAGAATACAGAACACTATAAAAATATCTACAAACACATAGTCCAGCCCTAACTATGCAGGATTTAGCCTAATATATGCTTTGTAGCAAAAGTTTTATATCTATTCTGATTTTACTTTGTGAAAGTAATGAGACATACTAGAAATAGATTTGTGAGTGGACTGTTTTGTGTGTGCACAGAGTCAAAAGTTTAAAATTGAAAGGAATTATCTTTAATTTGGAGCCATTTAATCATCACTTTTTTCTACTGCTGGACTCTCTTTTGCTGCAGAATTTATTTATTTCTTCAGTAAAATTATTAATTGGCTCAACCATGTCCTTTCTATAATCAAAGTAGTTTNTCCTGGGATTGTTCTTTGCTGTTCTATACCCCAAGTTTGTAAACTTCATGGCTCGATAACTGATCTTATTATCCAAAAATGTCTTTAATTTACCTTATTTTCCATTTATTCTGTCACCATATTATAGAGATTATGGATTTTTGTGCAATATCCAGACTTTTTTTTGCATGTGACAGTTGGAACTTTATATGGAAAATTGATTTTACAGATATCTGAGCAGTTACTTTATCAAAACCCCCATGAGATTGAAAGGGGTTTACATAGGACCAAGGAAGGCTTATTTTTGAAAAGGACTCATGTATGAAAGTCTACAAGTCTCCCAGCAACTCAAAGTCATATTGTTAAAGAAAAGATCTTTAGGATAAAACAACAGCAGCAGCAAAAACTCTCCTCTTTTTTTAGATTTTACTATTTAACATGAGCAATCATAAAACCTGAAAGGAGCTTTGGGAAATACAAATTTAAGTACCTTGGAGCGAATGAGCTGAAAACATTTTATGTGGTGGCTGCAAAAGTATCAAGTGAGGCATATAAATTGTCTAAAATACACATTAAAGAAGTGCTCTAAGTAGCCATATCCAGAGCAGGAATTACAAGTTGGCTGAATTCAGGCAGAATGTGTAAGGTTATGGATGAAGCACTTTGTAAGGTGCAAGAATCAATGAGTTAAGCAGTTAATGTACTGTTGGCCTCATGAATATGAAGTCTGGTCTGAAAGGGAGCCTGGGAAGAGGGTGGATTAAATAAACTTGATGGAGAAAGAAATTTGCTAGGAATAATATACTCTGATATATTGAACCATGGAAATCAATAAGGTACTACCTAAGCAATGAAGAGAACTGATATAGTACTAAGCAAAAAACCTGGTGTAATTGGGTGAGCATTAAAATAAACCTTGTTGGGGAGATATGAATGGCAAGAGGTAGTAAGCAGCACAAAAATAAAAGCCAAGGAATAGTGAGGAGGTATGAAGCATTATCTTGGCTGATTGTGAAACATAGCTGGGTGATAAAAGGGTCACCTGGCATGCTGAGGAGGCAAAAAGTGATCTGAGAACAGGAAGCTAATGAGCACAGTAGATCACACACAGTAAGAAGATAAATGGAGAGGTGATAGCACAGGCAGCCAGGGAGAGCATTAGCATAAAGAGGTGATAAAAGTGTGCAGTTGGGAAGGGAGACTGTAAAAATCAAAAGATAAATCTGACAATAAACAAGTACCAATATAGTCGTCCGGGCGAAAAAAAAAAAAAAAAAAGAGAAAATCCTTCCATATGCACAGACTTCAAAGAACTCAAGCATTTTATGAAGATCACAAAGGTTCCAATTCAATACTGTCAACAGGTAAGTCAGGCCTTGATTTAAGCAGAAACAGGTCCTGCTATGAGCAACAGATCTGTAAAAAGCCATAACACCAGAAAGAAGCCAGAGCTGCTTGATGTCTGGGAATATTTAGACTCATTTGCAGATTGGGCCAGGTGTGGTTTCAGCTGCTCTGCAACCACTCCAGATATAACCCTGTTCAACTCTGTTTCAACTGTGGTAGCTGAATATGAAATGGCATTTTTGAATAACCAGGTGGTTAAAACTGTTATGAAGTCCTTGCTACATTCTGAATGTTTGAAAGTCATTGCAGCACATTTGTTGTGCACCATTTTTTCCATAGAATATCAAAAGTAATATGCCTTACATAAGAAATCCAAATATGAAAATCACCTCAACCCATCTCCACATTCCAACAAACGAATGCTGAATCTCACTTACAAGAGAAATCAATAAATTACAAAAAAAACCAAAAACAAACGAACAACAAAAAAACACAACAAAAAATCCCAACCCAGACAAACCCACACCAAAATGTAGCCCATTGTAAATAATCACTTTAGTCTGAATCCAATGCTGAAGTTTAAGAAGCTCTATTCTAATATGTATTATTATAAAGTCAGGTTCCATTTTTTCACATACTTGTGCTATGTGGGATTGAAATTCAATAAGAATAAATAATATACCGTTCAACTACCAGTCTAGTTACTCTCTCATGAAATCTGTACACAATACATCTTCTAAAACCTTATTCTTGCAAGCCAAAGAGTATCTCTGTGGGGCACATCAGCATTACTGGGTTTTTGGTCAGATTAGGGGAACCAACACAGCCAGAGGTGAAATTATCTTTCCTGCTGTCATACTACTCATAGAAATGTCTGTGGAGTGATTTAAATTCAAACACTCCTCACAACACTAAGTCCATTCTGGTTGATTAAACTCACAACAACTGGGAGTGAGAGATAAACTGTGTTGATTGAAGTAGATATTAGATACTTTCTGAGTATGAGAAAACATAAATTTCCTTACTGCTGCCATGATATGTGAGGCAGAAAGGACTGGATTAAAGGAAAAATTCACCTGTTCCAGAGTTCATGACCTGATCATGCCCAAGGGTGCTCAAAAAGGTGAAGTGGAATTGGGCAGAGGATGCAACAATCACTCTGGACCATTAGCTTCATTCACTGGCCAATATGAGCCATGAATTCCTTTTACTTATTAGAAACTCAGTTGTGAGGAAACGTGTATGTATTCACAACTGGAGCATTTCTGAGTAATCAGCCCTGGTCTGATTCTCCCTCCTTTTGACAGAAAGTACAAGATGTTTGCTGTTGAAATCATGGCAAAATTCCCAAGAACTTGGATGGAGGAAAGGTGGGTCAAACTGTGCATGTTTGAAAGGACCCCTACGACAGTGCTTTAGTAAGCTTTGCATCATTTTGTGGATCATTTTTTAAGCATATAATCATGCAGGTAAGGACATGCTGTCATTTACAGGAAGAGTCTGAACACCTGAAGACAGGAATTTGAAAAAGAGTCATGCTAAGGCAGGAGAGTCACATCAGTAATAATTCTGGGTTTTATTTTCTCAAATTTTCAGAGATCTGAAGTACATCTTCAATGCACTCTGTCACCATTTGCTATTCACCAATTACTTAGCTTTTACAACAATTGTA
>VZTT01024771.1:44892-62165 GCA_013400855.1 Buphagus erythrorhynchus | reverse complement strand
AAAAAAAGGCTCTTTTATTATCACAGAGTAGGAAAATTTTTTTTCTATTTTTAGTTATCCTTTCCAATTCACATTTGGAAACTACATGAAATAGTATTAGTTACCTAGACGACTGCCTGAGAGCAGTATCCCTCCAGGTATTTCAGTTTTGAATAACTGGTCTCCTAAATGTAAGTATCAGGATGACAAATACACAAACCAAGATTTTTGCTGCTTTTCAGGACAATGAAGCCAAAGCAACCTTGATTATGTTAGATGTGACTTTTTTGAGACTACAATAAACACAGAAGTGGAGCAGGAAACGGTTCTGAAATCAAAACTCTGAAGGCAAGGGGGGGGATATCATGGACTTCAGAGTTTGAAAGCAATTGCAAAGATCTGTTAAGTAGCTCCAGAAGAAAATATTAAAGTGACTAGTGTCACACATTCTGATCTCTTTCCTTTTTTCTCTTAAATCACAAGGCACTTCCTTGTGTTTGAACATGTGAGAGTTTTTTGTTTGGTCATGCACAGTGAAATTTGATAGCACAAAAGCCCTTTATTATACGAAGTAATTCTAAACCCAAGCACTGAAAACCAATGGTACTTTATTTTAGTTACTTGCTAAAGCCTAATACATTACATGCTTTCTTATAACAATGGCAGATGAAAGTGAAGATGTAAATTTTTAGAAAAACAGGTGTTACAAGAAAGCAAATCATCATCTGTAGGAAACAGTAAGAATCAGACAACACAAGGGAAACTGCCCTTGAGACTTACATTGCTCTTGCGCTTGAGAGGTTACAAGTTTTAAATTATATTAAACAGGTTGCCTATTTGTTCCTGCAGAAAAATTTTTATAAGCATCTTAAAAATGATCTTTTTTTGCATATTTTTCTGTGGGACTAGAATTTGGCCTGTGTGGAACATAGCTCAGAAATGACTCAGGAGAGTGGTTGGTTTTCTTAAAGAGAGAGCTCATGAGTGGAATCAGATCTTCAGTGTCTTGCACAAATGATGTGGGAAGGGAAGTGTAAAGTGAAATGGTAATTCTTGCTGTTGCTCTGAATTATTCACGGTAGTAAAAGTGAGACATGAGGCACTGCACTGGCATCAGGTGTTGATAAAATCTGGGTAATGCATGTGGAGGAAGAAAAGAGCCTGATGTGCTTACAGAAGGATGGACTTTGAACTGGATATTGCCATTCAGGAAGAGATATTGCAATCTTAACAGACATTTACAGAGTCAGTGCAGTGCATAGTAACAGTCAAAACAGTAAATAAAAGGGCAGGAGTTTGTAGGAAATGAATAGAGAACAGAACAGAAGGCCCAATTGTGCCACTGGTGTGTGGGGGGGCCATCTCCCTGTTCCTTTCCATCCCAAAAGGCATTTTTTACAGGGGACAATAAAGAGAAAAGCAGAAGGACAAGAAAATCGACTCAGTGTGTGTCTCTGGGAGAAGTGATTAATGTGGATTGGGCTCTGCAACATGGAGAAAAGGACAATAGGAGAATAAAACTTTGTTTGGCATAGGAAAAATGAACAGATAATCGTTATTGTTTCCAATAATTCAAGAACTAAAGGGCATCAAATGAAATCACCAGAGAGCAAGCTCAAAATAAAAGAGAGTTTTCACAGTCTGTAAAATTAAACTATAAAACTAATTGCTACACATTATATTTTACGTCCCAGTAGTTTAAAAAAATACAGAAAGTGGTTTGAAAAATCCAGTTCATTAAACACAAAGATATAATTTCTGCCCCAGAGGGGATCTGACTGATCTGCAGATAACTGGAATTTAGAAAAGTACATCAGAAAAATGCCATCACATGCCTCATCTATTTTTATGTTCCTCCCTGGGCATCTGCTACTGGCTGCTGTCAGAGAAGTGGTTGGGGGTGACCTGTGGTCTGCCCTAGGATGAAGGGTTCTATAATAACAGAGTGTTTCTAGAACTGAATTTTCTTGAGGTGGATAAACTAGCTTCTAGTGTTTTAGTAAGTGCTAGCCACAGCCTTTTCAGAGTGTCCTGTGCAGTGGCTAAGCCAGCTCAGCATGCATTTGGACAAGGTCACTGTGGACTGCCACTACAAAGGACAGCCTGTGCCTCCCCTGTCCCTGGCTGATCTACAAGGGAATGAAGCCACCACCACCTCACCCCAAATGAGTACTTTTGTGGTGGTTTAATTTGCCAGATGTGCACATCTGGAGAGGGAGAGCAGACCCCCCTCCATCTGAGCAGGATCCCACAGTGGCATTAGGTTAGTCATTGGGCAAAAGCACACAGTCTGTTCCTTTCTGCAAAAATCAGACTGAAAGAGTTTTGGGTTGTTTTTCAGAGGTTGTTTTTAAAGTGTCTTGTGAAAGAGCTGTATGGGATTTGATCTGGTTTTCCTTTGGTAGTCAAACTGTTTTTCCCTGATGGGCAGGGGTTTGACATGGCCAAGTCCCAGGATCATCAGCACTTCAGTGTCATCAGTGTCACTTCTGTTTGCCAGCTTGCTTTTTTTTTAATGGTTTATGCCAAGAAAAATGCTGTGTGTGAAGATTTTATGTAGTAGCTTGTTTTTATTGCACTATCCAAATAGAGTCCTTGCAGCAAGAAATAATAGGGAAATTTGAGGGATTCAGAAATTTCTGTCAATCTCCCATGCAGCGTGGCACAAATAGGATTTTTGCAGGAAGATGGCATTAATATTGCAGGGTGATGTTTGGACTTTCCTTCTCTGTCTGAGGCAGTGCTGGGGAAAACCATGTAATTTTAGTGGGTGTTGAGAAGTTGCTGTGTGCAGAAATGCCTCCAGGGTTTTGTGATCACATCCCTGGAGGAGGCAGTCCCCAGTTACAGGACAGGCTCAGCTGAGCAACAGTTTTCAGGTAAAGTAGAAGCCAATAAGTTTTTGGGGCTTTCTGAACTGTCGGTGTAGCGCTGTGTACAGACATAGGTTGCAGCAGGCTTTGCACTCTCCTGGTGGGAACAGCTCCTGCCTTTGCCTCCAGTGCACGGACTGATCCAGCTTCACTGTGGGAGGACACAGAGGCAATGGCGAGTGCTGGCCCATGGTGAATGAACGAGGCTGTGCTCCGGCTGGGTCAGATCCCGAGAAAGATGGATGGTTTGAGTGCTTCTCTGCTTCATTCCCTATTTCATAGAGCAGTTGAATTAAGTTTGTTGTTTCAGTGAGAAAATGTCTCCCTCCTCCCCGGTTTTCCTGGGAGCAGTCTGCTGCAGCCTTAACGCTTGTGCTGCTTGTGCCCTAAAAAATGATACAGCGTTTGCCTGTGAAGCAAGAGAAATTGTGCAAAAAATACCTTTATTGTTTGCTTCTACTGGAATTTTAACTGGTATAGTATGACAAAGACCGATACTCTGAACAGTGTTGTAATACAAGGAACTCCCAACTCCCATCCAAATCATCTCTCCCTCTGGATTGCAGTCATTTGAATGTAGATTGAAATCGCATTTAGCTGCCCTAATGAAAAACAAATGCACTCCCTGGCTAGCTGTGTTCTCGATGTGCAGGCTCTGCGGGAGCGGTCTGGGCCGGCCAGGGCCAGGCCGCCAGGTTTTTGTTTCCTTTCTGGAACTTCCTCCCTAAGGGCACCCCATGATGTCAGAGAGCCGGGAGCTGGGCCGAGCGCCTGAGTGCGCTGCTGGCACTTCCCAGCCCGGCCCGGCCTCGGAGGCACCGCCGGAGCTGCAGGCAGCTCTCAGCCTTTCCGCCGAGCTCCGGGCAGCCCGGAGCCTCCCGGGATCCTGCAGGGCTCAGCATCATCGCCTGGTAGAGGGCTGGCGGCAGCATGGTAGCCAGGGGGGCAATGGCACATTTTTGGAGTCTGGAGAGCCTTCAGACGGGTACGTGTGAGTAGAACATGCTCGCTCTTGCTTTCTTTCCGTGGTGTTTTTGGGTTGAACTGGTAAACAGTGGCAGCCAGGGGGCCTGACTCTGATGACACTTACTCTGTGTCATCCATGGGAACCTGCAGTACTGGTGGAAAGCTGCTAGGAGATCTGTATCAATCCCAGGCTGTCTTTTAAGTTTTTTGCATCATGTTGGTGCAACCGGGAAAGCACACCCCTCCCTCTGGTATTTCTATCTGTATACAATAGAGGAAAAGATGTAGAATGAAAGATTTCACTTGATTCTACCCTACAAAGTCAATGTAAGCTTGTTGATTTGGTACAGAGTAACAAACAGCTTTCTCTCACAAAATTGTAGTTATTTTTTGTCTGGAGTCAAATGAATTAGGTTATTCTGATGTGCCATTATTACTGGAACAACCCCACAGGCAGTACGGATAGTACAGTGGAAATGTATAAAGGATCAATGGGATTAATTTTTTGGATGTTACTTTATAAGATAAAAATTGATTTAATGAAATATTTATTTGCAGATTTTTTAAATAAAGCATTTTCAGTAAGTTTCACAAGATGTATTTTAAAAGTTTATCAGTGCTCAGATTAATGAGTTTGTAGGGAAAAAAAATCTTGATTTTTTTCAAATAGGGGTTCTGCATCTTCCTGCTTAGGCAGATTAAACTGTTAATGTGAATATATATTTAAAATGCTAGGGAGTAGAACAGAATGGTTAAATAGCCATGTTCTGTTGTATCAAGACTATGCCATCTTTTTTCCATTTTTAATGGAAAGAAAAATCTTGCAAGTTTTTTTAGTGAATCTGTGTGGTGATCTGCTTTGATCTCTCTGGCAAATTAATACTCAGATGAGCAAAGATGCTGGTGATGGTATGTGTGCCCTGAGGAGGGGGTTGCAGTATTTCTCCCTATAAGGTAAATAGCAGATGGCAGCAGAGTGCCTGGTGATAGTAGGTGCATGGAGTAAAGCCAGGAGTCGTCTCTTTGCGACTCACCCATCCAGAGCCCAAAAGCTCAGCAGACAGGCAGTACCAGGTCTGAAGCAGAATAGAGAAGAGGCAGTGTCAAGATCCTGCTGCTCAGCTTTGCTGCTTGTTGGAATTGGCAGGTTCAATAATTCTGCTTAAATCTCCCTTCCCAGGCACTCAGGAGTAAGAGCTGCTCTGTTGACTGTGTGGCAACTTACCTGGGACACACCAACCTTTAGCAAAGAAGTTCAGTGCTAGCAACCTATTCTGAATTTGACTTCTTAATGCATCTTTGAGCATTGTATGATTTTCAGACTCTCTAGTTCACAGCTTGGACTTGCCATAAGAATAAATCTTTAGGAATAAATTAACAACCAGAGAGTGCACTCAAGCACGGGGCCGCTGGTCATGAACGCTTCTTGATCCCGGTTGGTTTGAACATTACAGGCAGCTTTCAAAGGCAAACCCACTTGGACAGGGTCCAGCACTGAGCAGAGCGGGTGGCAGTCAGTCAGTCAGACTTGTTCCTGAGGTCAGCCCCCAGTCCTCTTCCTCTGCCAGTGCGGAGGTGATCGCCAAAAGGATCTGTCACCCAGTGGGGTACCCCAAATGGGTTTTACAGTTTTATACAGTAACAGTGTTTCTCCTGGCTTATGTGGCTGTGTAATAAGATGAAGCCCATTTTAGTCCTGACCTCTTTTTCTATAAAAAGCTGCCTCTTTGGTCAGAAAATATACCATTGTCAAACCAAGAGATTCTTGTGATTTGAGACAATTAGAATAGGTTTTTGGTAGGACCATCGCACCATGCCCAGCCTGGATTCCCTGTCCCCTTGAGCCTTGCTGCTGCCAGAGCCTCCCCAGTGCATGGGAGAGGTGGCAGCAGCCAACACAGAACTGGGGCTGCACTCGGGCTGCCCACTGCTCTCATGGAACCATTGGGTCCTTATGTCCCTGCAGGAGATGTGACAGTGTGAGGGCACCCAGCCTGGGGGTGACAGTGTCTCCACTGACTGCTGGGGGCTGCTGGGGCCCTCTCATCTGCTGCCTGGGAAGTGGCATCGGGGTCTTCCTTCTGGTACAGATCATTTACAGTTTCCTCTGGTAAAATATAAGTAAGGAATTGTAGTTCTGGGGTTTTTTGCATACAAAAGTTTCTCAGTTTTATCAGCTGCTAAATGAGAAAATTCTAAAGAGTAAAATGTATTTAATTACGGAAAGGTGGTTTTCCTGAGAGCTCTGCTGTCCTCCACTTCTGCTGTTATTGTTTTATTCATGATAACAAAGCAATTTCTCAGCAATTCCTCTTGCATTGTTGTCTTTCTCTGAATCATAGAAATGATGAAGCAAACAGCTGTTGCACTTTTGTTTTAGTTGCTGCAGATGGTGGGACTGAATCTTCAGCCTTAGTGGATGACAATGGCAGTGAGGAAGATTACAGCTATGAGGAGCTCTGCCAAGCTGCTCCCAGGTACCTGCAGCCCGGAGGGGAACAGCTAGCAATTAATGAGGTAATGTCCGGGGCTTTGCCTTGCTGGAATGATGGGACAGGGAGGGCAGGCAAGGATGGGGGATGTGAAGGGATGTTTTCCACGGTCTGAGATTTCATAGTCATAAATATTCAATGGCAGTAACTAGTTTCTTTGGGAGGCATGTTTGTTTGCTCAGTGGTAAATACCTTTTTGTGGGTAAAACTTTCTTTTGTACGCTCTTTTACTAGCATTGTTGTGGTTGTTGCAGTTTATCAGTAAATTGTGATTCCTTCTATAACTTCCCCCCTAGTGTTTCCTCCACTATAGGAAGGGAGTGGGGGAAAGGGGACAGTTTGAGTGGGTTTAATTTTCCCTCTCGGTTTTAAATCATGACAGACTGTAACTGTTACCCTATGTAACTGCTCTGGAGCAGGATTCTAATTGTTTTCACTAATGAGTATATGCATAAATTTCTGAAAGTCTGAAATTTTAGTTTTATCCTATAACAGGAGTAATAGTAGGCAATCTAGTGAGCTATGTTGGTCTCTTTGTAGTTTATAAACACTTCATAGTTTATCTTCTGTCCTTCACAATGTCATTTTCTTCCTATTGTAGCTGATAAGCGATGGCACCATCGTCTATGCAGAGGCTCTCTGGGACCATGTCACTATGGATGATCAAGAGCTGGGCTTCAAAGCTGGAGATGTCATTAGAGTTCTAGAAGCTTCCAACAAAGACTGGTGGTGGGGAAGAAATGAGGACAAGGAAGCCTGGTTTCCAGCTAGCTTTGTCAGGGTGAGCAACTCTTTCACTTCTTGTTTTTGCACCATTGCAAGATTCCTAGCAGAGTGCAACAGTTGTTGTGGCATTACATTTCATACCTGATCCTCAGCATATTTATAGCTGAACATCAGTGGTGTAACCCCTAAGAAGTTCACAAGGGAAAAAGCAGTAGAGAATCACACCCTAAGATCCCTTAGCTCCTCTGACAACTTTTACTCTGTCTTCTTCGTTTTGTCCCTTTGTAACCAAAGGAATTTCTCAAACAGAGATTACAAAAGCAGAAAGCTCAACCAGAAAGTCATCAGTGTATACAGAGAGGGCACAACAGTTTTTCAGCTGGGGAGAGCTATGCTGCAGGGATTTCTTGGTAAAATAGGGCTTAATTTATTAGCAATGACATTGTGTAGAAATCTGGTTGACAGTCTGAACTCCGCAGTCAGAACTCACCTAGATTAATGACAGTATAACTCTCAGATGGTAAAAAATTGAAGTATGTTTTAGAAAATAGTTTGAACTACCTGTTGAGAACCTGTAGTGAAACTGGGGCCACACTGCCTGGAGTACTACATACACAAAGTGTAGCAGGTGGTTCCTCCCTTTCCCCCTCCTAGATCTTTAGACAACATAAGCAATCAGACAGAAGTCAAAAAAAGAGGTGCTGCTATCTGCATAATAAAAATGGGGCACAGGGAAACTATTTAAAAGTGGTTGAGTGTCTACTTTTGTAATTTTTACCCCTATGCTAACTTGGCCAAATACATTAACTATTAGTAAGAGTCAGAAATAAGCTTAACTCTGAAAAGTACATGGACAGTTCAACATGGTCTCGCTCAAACACTGTGAGTAGAAAGTCATTTATTTAACCAGACAGAAATCTCAACCTTTGAATATGCAGTGACTACAATGAGATAAATCCTGTTGTGAAGCCTTCTTAGTAAGATAAGAATGAAAACATGTCTGTATCCACTCTTCTCTTAGGTATAAGAATGTAACAGTTTTTCCACATTTTGTAAAACTTTCTGCTTCACTCTAATTGCTTTGTTTGTTCTGGCTGCAGCTGCGAGTTAATCAGGAAGAAGTGCCAGAAAGTTGCAGTAATATCCAGGACGAAGAACAAGATTCAGATATTAGCAAGCATCGCCAGAAAATAGCTGAAAACAGGGATCAGATGAGAACCAATGTTATACAGGAAATTATGAAAACAGAACGAGTCTATATCAAGCATCTCAAGGACATCTGTGAGGTACATGCTTTAACCTGAGGACGTTCTGCTGACCTAAGGAGAGCAAATCATTCCATATAAGTTGAGAACCACAGTGGTTTCTCATATCAAAATACTCCCAATTGCTCTTCTGATGCTGTCAGTCAGATTCTTTGTTTCCTCTTACGGCTTTCCTCTCTGATGACTGCCATGAGACATTGCTTCCTTTCTTTTAAAAATACTTCCATTTTTGACAGCAAAAAAGTGACTCTCTGATGGCTATTTCCATAATAAATGAGAGAAGGAAGTCCAGTTTATTTAGAGCTTTTTGCCACTGTATAGAAAACTTTGAGTAACTGTAGTAAAATAATTTACGGTTCAGTGACAAAACTTCTTGGAAGTAACTTGGAAAGAGTATTTGCTAAATGGTTTTTTTCCTTGTTTTCTCAAATGAGGAGATTTTTACTTGATGCTTAGGAGTTATGAAGAAATCTAAGTGTGTTTTAGGTCTATCTTGCTTGTTGAATCATAAAATGGGGATGGTTTTCTGCTTTTTTTCTCAATATTTGTTGAAGGCTCACACTTGGGCAAGAAGCTTCTTAATACTTTTCACTGAAGTTTGTCTCTTCTGACATCAGTTGTGATGCATTTGACCTGTATTTGACTTGTCTTTGTGGTTTGCATCTGGAATGGTGCTAAGCAACCTACAGAAATATTCTTTGTTAGCCTTAGTTTGCTAGGTCTGTCCTTGTATTTGTCATGCTGTCATCCTTTAGTCCACCACTTACCATTACATTATTTCATTCACAGTGAAGTAGACAAGGCAGCAGTAGGGTTTGATTTTTTTTATTTTTTATTTTTAGATCAGGCCTTTTTATGCATCTTGAAGAGAGAAAAAAGGGAGAGAAAGGACAAAAATTGGTTACTAACTGGCTAATTTTAAAACATTAAATGTAAATTTTGTCATTTATATTCATTATTTACTTAAGCTAGTAAGATTGATTGTGTGCATGAAAGATCAGGGAAGAATTTGTA
Organism: Buphagus erythrorhynchus; assembly: GCA_013400855.1. Classification (NCBI taxonomy): domain Eukaryota; kingdom Metazoa; phylum Chordata; class Aves; order Passeriformes; family Sturnidae; genus Buphagus; species Buphagus erythrorhynchus. Next base: position 52,850 of record VZTT01024771.1, on the reverse strand, counting down.
CGCTCTGCTATGCTGCTGCCATGGTTAGTTGAGCTCTAGGACATGACTCTCATATTTTACTGACCTGTTAAGAATTAGGCATATATTAATTAATTAATTTTCTCTAATACCTATATCCTACATCTGGTTTTAATATCTGGCAAGCCTCTGAATTTAGTACAAGAGAGCAAGCACACATTTTCCAAGAAGAGAAGCAATGGGCCATGCTCAGCATGTGGGGCGGAGATAGTCTGCTGTCCTGCAGAGGGAATCTGTAGGGTGATGCACGTAAGACATAAGGCTGAAAATACACTCAAGTAAGACTAAGCCAGAAGAACTACACAGATAGTAACCCAAATTTGCAAGCTCAGCCCTAGAATGAATCACTCAGGCTGGTTGTAGCCAGGCTCATGAAGCTAGAGTACAGCCATAAAACATGTTTTACATTCAAGAAGTGTCTGCAGCCCACATTACAGGAGCTGCACAGGAATTAGCTTTCCTTGTTGGTGCAGTAGGAAATGCGGTAGCTGGCTCGCAGCGTAGCCACTGCACAGCTCTCAGAGCAGATGGCTGTGGAGGAGACAGGAATATTCCTAACAGTGCCAGGAGCAGTCAGTGTTGCTTCCTGGTAAACCTCACCAGGACAACTGCAAGGCTATTTCAGCTATCTGCTCCCAAAGCTGTTTGCGGGAGCTCCCGAAGCTGCCTGAGAGCAGCCAAATCGAGGAGCCTGGCAGAGAGCCCCTGTCACATCAGTTAACCTTTGCTCTCCCTGAGCCCTGGTGCCACAGCTGCTGTGACACTGTGAGCACAGCAGCTGCTCCTGGAGGTTCAGTCCCTGCAGTGTACTCCTAACAGGGAGATGTGAGCGGGCTTTACACTCAGGAGATTCCCTGGTTCATTTGGGGTACCCCAAGAATCCGTATGTGAACATCTCAGATGCAAATCTGAACTTGTGCTTCTGTGTGTGCGTGGCTGGGAAACCACTCCCTTGCCTGGAGACCTCAGGGGTCTTGCCAGCTCAAATGATTTTGTTCAGGGTAGGACTGCCTCACATCCTCAGCCTAAGGAGTGTTTTTTTTATTTCATTTCAGGGTTACATTCGGCAGTGTCGCAAACATACAGGAATGTTCACCACCGCTCAGTTAAGCACCATTTTTGGAAATATTGAAGATATTTACAAGTTCCAAAGGAAGTTTCTGAAGGATCTTGAGAAACAGTACAACAAAGAGGAACCTCATCTAAGTGAAATAGGGTCATGTTTTCTTCAACATGTAGGTTGAAAAAGTTGATTTTATTTATGAAATTAACAAAATATGATAATAAAAAGCCAAGTTACCATATTAGGAGGGGACTTTACTAACAATGCTTCTTACGTACAAAACTGGCGGCATTTTAGAATGTAAAGTAACTTGCAATTAATTAAATATTTGTTTTAGATTTCTCCTCATCTTTAGCAATCATGTCATTTTGTAAACAGTTTTAAGTTTCCTTGTCAAAGCTGTAATGATCACAGATGAGCTGGATTACTTGCAGTGATCTCATATTCTGCATGCAAAATCTTCATAAAGACATTAAGGAAGGTAGGTAGTGGGAAAATAGGCTGTGAGTTCTTGATAGAGACGTGCTAAGCTGTCTTCCCCAAAGAAAAATACTTCTTAAAGTGATTTGATTATCCTAACTCAAGAAGAGATCTTTAGTTCTGTGTTCTGATGAAGAAGGGTACATAGTTTTGATGACAGCTACAAAGTAGATTTCTGCATAGTTTCAAGGCTGATCAGACTGGAAGCAATATAGAAAGTGGATTATTTAATCTAATTGCATATAATAGATGTCAGAAAAATAGCTTTTCTCCTTTATAAAGAAATACTTTAGTAAAGTTGTAACTTTTTTTTTTTTAATAGCAAGAAGGCTTTGCTATTTATTCAGAGTATTGCAACAATCATCCCAGTGCCTGCATTGAACTCTCCAAACTGATGAAGCAGGGCAAGTACCGGCACTTCTTTGAGGCCTGTCGCTTGCTGCAGCAGATGATTGACATTGCTATTGATGGTTTTCTTCTCACGCCTGTTCAGAAAATCTGCAAATATCCTCTGCAGCTTGCAGAATTGCTCAAATACACCACTCAGGAGCACAGGTGAGAGGACTAAAATAACAAATTCTGCAACAGTGGTAACACTTAATTACTCGGGTTTTCTGGGTGACAGAACGCTGAAGCTTTTGAGATCAGGAACAAAACTGCCATGGAGCACAATAAACAGGGCATCTTGAAACCATCACAGCCAGTCACAAAAACATTATCTGAAAATCCAGCACAGGGGACTGAGAGGATGCAAGACACAATGAGGAAGAAGCCAAAGAGGGAGAAGGAAAAGAAGATGGTATTTAAATAGGATGCAGAGAAGGATGTGTAATTCAGAGTGAAAAAAAGGCCAATGTGTCAAAGACATCAAGGAGAGGGAAATCCAAAGAAGAAGAGGGAAAGGCTCATAACAAATGTGGATGTAAGAAAAAGTAAAGAGTGCCTTAGAAAAAAACCTCAACCTGAGCGGGTTTGCGGGTAATTTGTTTTAGAAACTTAGTAATTAACATTATTTTAGTTTGCAGTAAAGTCCAGATATTACATTTCCAGCTGGCATAAATAAAAATTGAAGTTGCAGATTATTAACATTTCTGGTATAACCCTGCACTGATTCAATCTTTGACTAAATTAAGATTTTATCTATAAGTGTTTGTCTTTTTATCTTGTATAATTGCAAGAAAATATTCCATTGTGACCCCTGTGCTCAAAGTCCACATGAAGCCTGAGGCAATGCTTCCTTGGTCAAAGTCAGTACTTTAACCTTGAGAAAACTCCTCTTGGAGACCACTGGATTTTTGCCAGGGGCAAAATACAAGGTGTGTGAAGTACTGACGTTTAGATGTGAAATATCTCTATTCAGTTCTGTGACTACCTGGGAAGTGCTGCAATAACAAATACTAGAAAGAGTTTCTCTTTCACTGCTACTAATTTTAGAAGGATTATTCTGTGAACTATTAAACCTGCAGATAAAGTGACAGCAGGTCTTGCCACTTTCCACCCATAGTACCTGTTTTCCTCTTGTGTGTCAGAGGATCCAGAAGTGCCTTCAGACGCAGAGAGGCACCCACTGTGCAGAGATGCTCACAAACAGGTAGACCTACACCCACATGGAGCCTTGGGAAAGGTTCAGCCAGCTGGGGGTTTTGGTAGCATTTTGTTTTTGTAGAAAACACTGAAGTTCCAATATGCACAGCCTGCTGTGAAGGCCACAAGTTGTGTAGCAAGTGTGGAATAAATACCAATAGGGAAAAAAGGAACTGAGATAAGTAAGGGCAAGTGTAGCAGTATGGATATCATGTGGTCACCCTGTGGGACATCTCTCTGACCATAGTAGGATCCTGTTATTGTTAGTCTCACTTTCTGTATTCAGTGTGGCAGAATAGAATTTCCACAGATATAAATAAAGAGTGGCGAGAATGCACACATTTAGAAGGGAAGTGCACCCATCAGCAGCAGGCAATGAAAATTGGAACCGAGACAGAAGCAGATAAAAAGGACAGCAATGCTAACCCCTTAGCAGGATTTATTTCTGGTTCATGCTGTTTTCTGCCTCTGGCTCCCTTTTCTGCAAGAGGACTTCTGATTAAAGAGGAAAAACAGCTGCTCTGCTGGGACTCCTTGGGCAAAAAATATGTCTCTTCCCTTCTCTCTTCTGAGAGACTCCATTTGATGAAGGTGAAGGAGTGATGGATGCTGTTCAGAGGAGAAAAAAAAAAGCCTGCCTGCAAGCTTAGGGAGATTCACAGGCATGTTGGGAGCTCTGGAGAGAAGGAGGGGAGCAGAGCATTGGAGGGACAGGAGGATTGGCCTGAGTTGATTGCATTAGTCCCAAAGCAGGAAGAGGAAGGTGGCCATCATGGCTCTCACACATTTGTCCCATGGAAATGGGATGCTTTCTTCATATTGTCTCCTTTAATTCCTCTCTCTGGTGCTCCTGTACTTGTGTTCCTCTCTCACCCTGTGCTTTTGGTTTATTTTCCTGTCCACCTAGCATTCCCCATTTGTGTTCATTGACCCAGTCATTGGGAACAAGAAGGAGAAAAGAAAGTTGTTAAACATGGTTAAAAGAATGCCCTTCCCAAAAAGTCCCACTAAAATCTTGCTTAAAAACACAGTCCTTTGATGAAATGCAGCTATCACTGAGGTCAGTGGGTGTTCTACCATTGTTTTCAGTAGAGACACTGTTGCAGTTCATTCACTATCTCTTCTTCCTCCTTCCACCAGTCTAATAATTTGCTTCTGGACAAGCCCAGCAGTACAGCAGCACTGAATTGTACAGGCTACTGTGTGGGGTTTGGAATAGTGGGAATCAGGTTTCTCTTATTTAAGTACCTTAGTAGAGGAATAAGTAGATAATATGGGCTAAACTGGTTGCATCATTTCCATGGTTTGTGATTGCATCATGTCCATTTTATAAGTGATCATTGAAATGTGCTTACATTTCCCAGTGATTATAGCAACATAAAAGCTGCATATGAGGCCATGAAGAACGTGGCATGCCTGATCAACGAGCGAAAACGGAGACTAGAAAGCATAGACAAGATTGCACGTTGGCAAGTCTCTATCGTAGACTGGGAGGTGAGTGTCAGCCTCTGCCTTTCCTGGGCAAAGGTACTGTGTACAATACTTGATGTCCCCTGCAGGGTGTCTTTCTGCCTAGGTGGTTGTTTATGGTGTCTACTTTTCAAGTGGTCATTGCTCAGTTAAAAGTCCAGTTGCTTCATTTGCAATGTTTCTGTTACTGATTAACCTTGTTTATAGTTCAGGAAGAGCAGCATGTATTAACATGGACACTTGCCTTTGAGAAAAGATGAAAAAATTGAGCTTTTAAAAATGCTGAATCTTACTTGGAATTTTGGTAGTTCTGTCAGAATGGGAACCTGTTTCACTGACTTCAATGTTTCCCTCTGTTTATGCAGAAATAAAGTAGGGCAGAACCACATTGATTGAATTTACCTCTATGATATTATTTACATTGCGTGACATTTCAAATCTAATAAAAAAATTCAAGAAAAGTGAGTGAACTTATGACTTGATTACATAGTGAGACTGGTTAGATACACAGATCTTAAAATATTATTTACTTACTACATATCTCTATATATCTGTCTTCCTAGGGGCCAGATGTGCTAGCCAGAAGCTCAGAACTGATCCACTCAGGAGAACTGACCAAAATATCAAAACAAGGCAAAAGCCAGCAGAGGACTTTCTTCCTTTTTGATCATCAGCTTGTCTTCTGTAAGAAGGACTTGCTGAGAAGGGACATCTTGTATTACAAGGATCGTATTGACATGGACGAGATGGAAATTGTGGACACTGAAGATGGTAGAGACAAAGATTTTAACATCAATGTCAAGAATGCTTTTAAGATAATAAACAGAACAACAGAAGAGATTCATTTATTCTGTGCAAAAAAGCAGGAGGATAAAAAGAGATGGATGGAGGCATGTGAAAGTGAAAGGAGAAGAGTTCGAGAAGACAAGGAAATGGGTGAGTGGAACAATTTCTAAACAGTGGTTAAAACAAACTTGTTTTTGCAGTTCTTTTTTTGTACAGATGTGCACTCTGTCTTCTTGAGTTGGTGTCCCTGTCTTACCTGACTTGATGTTTAGCTGTGTAAGTGAAGCCAATTCAGGTGTGTTTGCCGTGTCACTGTGGGCCAAAGGTCCAGGGAGGTAGTGTCACCCATATGATTCTGGTGCATTATGGAGCAGAATGAGAAATGAGATATGACAAGATGCAATTCACAAAGACCAATCAATAATAAAAATCCATCTAAAATCCTAGCACTTTTATATGAATGATTGCTCAAAAACATCTGTTCGTAAAGGACTTTTTTACAAACCAAGCAGCAGTAATTGTAGTTTTATACTGTCTGTGTCATATAGTGGCACCTGCTGTGTCCAGGATGCCCATGCAGTTGTATGGTGTCATTAACTACAGACCCAGCAATAGCACTACTGGGCAGTGAGTGCTCTGGCACTGGCACAGAGAAATTAAGACAAACCTTGAGTGAGCAGGTAAAAAGGTAGTAAAACCTCAACCAGTTTTAGACCTGCAGCCTGTGGGGCACTCTTAAGGTCAATGTGTCTTCTGTGTCAATGTATAGTTAGGATTGCTTTTTTGGTTTTGCATGGTTTCATGCTTCCTTTAAGATCGGTGACAAAAGCTCCAGCAAAATTCCATTGGCAAAACATATACAAAGAAAGCAGCAACACTAATTAAAAAATGAAAACTCTTTTTAGTATTTCTAAAAAGTCATGTTAGTGCGTCTGTGTTTGTCAGCTGCATGAGAATTTCTCCTTTTCAATAACACTCTTGAGGCTAAGGCTTTGGATTGACATCAGGTTAACACAGGAAGTGCAGTGAAGTGGATGATATGATTCAGAAATTATTAAAACTTATACTAGATACCAAATCTTATACTCCGTGTTCATGTAAAACACCTGATCAGAATAATAGGAAGACAAGAATAACCTTTACATTACAAATGTAGCCCTTTTGATCTTAGTGCCTTTCTCTCATTTGATACTGTTGTAAGTATGATGAAAATAAGGCCTCTTCCATATGTATTTTAGACAGTCCATAAGCAGAAGAAAATACTTAAAAGTTTGCCAATTCATTCTCAATTTAAAATCAGTTTTAAGCTTTCCACATTGCACCAACTGTTGCAATTAATCCCAGTCCTCCTGAGTCTAGAGTAAACAATGAAGGAGCCACAGGTAAACCTCCCTCAGACTTTGCAAACCTGACTCTTGTCCAGTGCTGAATGTCACAGTGTGACATTACAGTCAGTGTTGGTGGGCACAATGCTGATGGCTTTCATGCCTTGCTCTGTGTGGAGCTTGCTCTGTCACCTTGTGTTCATGGGGATGGGAGGTAGCTGCTTTCCCTAATTCACCTAAACAGAACTCTAAAATAGTGGATATTGCAAAAGGGTGATCAGGTGATCAGAGGGTAATAGAACAATGCTGAGGATTGGATCATAATTGTCCACACAGTCCCTCTTACAACAAAGTTACAGAGTGACTCCACTCCAGTATACAATGAGAACCATAATACATGACATGGAAAAAGGATGCTACTGAGTAAAACACAGTTCCTGCATTTTTGTGAGCAGGACTGAGATAAAGAAGATAAAACATGAACAAGTGAACGCTTTCATTTCCATCCTTTCTAAAAGGAAGCATTCTTGAGCTCTGCACTTTCTCCTGGGTGGTTACTTTATGGAGCACTTGGGAGAGTACGCTGAGCAAGTTAAATGCTGTCTGTCAGGAAGCTCCTGAGGCTCTGCCCTGGGCAGCCACAGGTCTGTCTTGGTGTTACCATTCCTCCTAAGTGACACTGCTGCAGAAATCCCCAAGCATGAGGAAACTGCAAAAGTGTAGCATCTACAGCCCTAAACTATTTATTCTGCTGAGACCTCGTGAAAATCAACATGATATTCAAAAGACTAACCATTCAACACTGGTGGCACTGGCAGTGAGATTTGTCATTAATAGCACTAACCCTTATTTTGGGGCTGGGTCACAAATTCCCATGGTTGCTGAGTGTAAGAATTTCACACGGAGGGTCCATTGTGCTTGATGCTCTTCAGGCACAGTGCAATATAGTGGGAAAAAATCACAAAAAGACAGCTAAAAGAGAAACTGTATATTTGATAATGGCACATAGGCACATGCAGTGTTTTCTGCCCATGTAACATCCAACCTTCTGTAAAGCTATTTTTCAAGTGTTGGAACTCACTATTCTGATATTCCTGTTTTGGGACAGGTATGATGAACCAGAGGAAAGATAGTTGGGTTGTAATAGCTAATGTCCATCTGGTATTGTGAGTCACAGTGGCGTGGATGTTTTCTCCATTAACCAGAAGATTGTTTCTTTTCTAAAATTTCTT
>VZTT01024771.1:27345-44872 GCA_013400855.1 Buphagus erythrorhynchus | reverse complement strand
TTTTTTTTTTTTTTGCATAATTGAACATTTCCTTTAGCCAAAACCAATGGAAAAACACCACTATTCTCAACCTCAGGTTTAAATTTATCTTGTTGATTTTGTAAGCTATCTTGCTGGACTATACACAAAGCCTCTAATCTGACCACTCAGAGAACAAATAATACTCTTTCAATTCAGAACTGCAAATGGCATTTTACTTCTATTTTCAAAGACACTTCGGTGTGAGTCATTGTCTCCCAAACCATATCTAGCTTTTCTTAGCTTTTCTGAATATATGAGAGAAAAGGCCACAGCCAGAAAATCCTTCTCCAAACCACTAATAGTAACCCTAAGAAAGTGGTCTGATCTCTCTTGATGAAATTGCTTTCATTTTTTAAAATCTGTTTCCTTGTTTCTATAAAGGAAAAAAAAAAACCAACCTTGCAGAATAAAATAAACTTCTGCTACCCAAAAATTATGGATGTTTTAAGTTAATAGGCTGATTTGTAATAACTTCTTCATAAGTTCAGTATAAAAAACAAAGGGAGTTTTAAAAGTATAGAGAAAGGAGGGAAGATGCAAAGTGGAACCAAAGCAGACACTTCATTCTGGCTTGAACCACAACTTCTGTGCTCTTTCTATGTGTGAAATGAGTGCAGCCTTATGCACACCATGAAATGAAACAGCATGTGCACCCTGTTTGTCACCTTGTGCAAATGTGACATTTCCATGTATCTCAGCTGTGTTGTGCACAGGGAGAGGAAACTGGAGGTGCCTCTACCTGGTCTCCAGACAGCACCAGTCTCTGGAGCCACCTTCCAGCAGATGTCTGTCATCTCTGTACTCACCACAGCTCAGCCATGCAGCTGTCACACGATAGTAAATAGCATAGGGTTACCCATGTGCTTCATGTAAGTTACACAAGTATTTGAACAGGTGCATGAGAAACCCAAGTGAGGGATCCAGCCCCAGAATGATGCAGCCAAAACCCTATCAGAGCCTTCTTCAGCACCTGCCAGATTTTGTGATACTCTCCTCTGAGTGAAGGGGAAGATACCAAAATCTGTACTACTGCAATAGCAGTGACTCCAGTTTGTTACCCAGGTTAGCTCAGAGTGAGTGAAAAATAACAGGATTCTGCATTTGTGATCTATTACTTGGTGACTTGTAGATTTCAGAAATGTTAATTTACAATTTTTTTTTTACATATCTTGTTATCTTGACTTACCTATCTTTATCCCAGTGGAAAACCCTCTTTAAGTTCATATGACAATATCAAACATGCTTTTAAAAGCTTTAGTAAATCTTACTAAAAATTGTTTAAGATACAGTTTATTTATTTGTTTTTATTTAATGTAATCAAGTATTAGATACAGTAATTTTGTACTAGTGCCCTAATTTACACTTTGACGTAGGTATGGAAATCTCAGAAAACCAGAAGAAACAAGCCATGCAGAATGCCCGTAAGTCAAGGCAAGGAAAAATTAAAGGTGGGTGTTCAAAATTGCATTACCTTCATACTGTGTTCCATTGATCTTTTCATTAGAAGATAGCACAGTCTGACTGTGGCTGAGTTCTTCAGTCTTTTTGTGGTTTACATGGAGCCAAATAATTGCCATTAACCTGTATTTTAATATTAAATTCCAATATCTTTGTGAACTGTCTACTAAATCAGCTCCTTGAACTTCTTCAAACAGACAAGTCAGTATTCTGTATATTAGAGAAAAAACTTAAAAGGTAAGGCAAGCTGTTTATTTTTAAGGCTGTGAAGAATTGGATGCACAAGTTAAATTAGCATTGAGTGTTACAATTCCTTCCTTTGCTTTCACTCAATAGCTTGTTCTTCTTTACCAATTTTATGCCTTCTTTAAAATGTCCTAAAGTTCTTTTTGCAAGCCACATTGTTATATTATTTACAGTAACAGTCAAAATGGCTTTTTCTGGCATCCCCCTAGAAGGAAGGATGGACCAGAAGCTTCTTTATCAGGAAATGGCTTTTTTATTCGTTTCCTCTCTCAGAAAACAATCACAACAGAAACAAATCACAACAGATTTTGTCCTTTTCCATCTTAAAGTCAAACTCGGGTAAATCTTCAGTGTGCTGAGAGAAAAGGGGAACAAGATTTAAGTCTGAGTTTAGGAGTGAAGGAGTTGATTTTAAGTTGTCTTCTGTTCCCTGGGATTAATATTCTTAAAGCATTTTCTCTTTATCAATCAATAGATACCCCTAGAACCTGTCTGGATTTTCAGGGGAGTGGCTTAAGTTCACGATTAGGAGATTCTGTTCTGAATGCACAAAGCTCAAAGTCTTAAGAACATTAACCCAGAAAAATATAGTTCAAATGGAAGAAGCAACATTCTTGTTGGTAGCAGTATTTTACCCAGCCTTATTCTGAGAGTGGACTGAAGTACTAATATCTGCTGTTTGAAGTCATTCCTTTGAAATACCAAGATTTACTTGTGCAAACAATATAGTCCAGCTGTGTGAAACTGCTGCTTGTTTTTGGTAATTCTGTAATATTATTTTTACTGGTACTGCTGTCTTCTTAAGCCAAATCAATGCAGCAATTAAAAAGTCAAACATCAGAAAAAGTGACCCTTAGCAGTTCTGCCATTCAAGATCATGGCAAAATTCATCATGTCCTCTGGCTCTGTGCTTAAATTTCCCTGGCTGACTCAGGTGCTTTCTCCAACTGTTCTTCTGCAGGTGTGAGCTATAATGGGTGTCCCATGCCTCCTCCACACCAAACCCTGCATCCCCTTCACCAGCGACACATCACTGTGCCTACCAGCGTCCCACAGCAGCAGGTCTTCGCCCTGGCAGAGCCCAAGCGGAAGCCATCCCTCTTCTGGCATACCTTCAACAAACTCACTCCCTTTAAAAAGTGAGGGGCCAAGGACCTGGAAGGACATCAGCACAGAGGGAGACTCACTCCAGAGGAGGACCTTGGAGGACATGGTCAAGCTTACTTGAGCTCAGTGAATCTCCTGTTTCGGAGGCAGAACCTTGGGTTCTCTTGAGCCAGGAACGCAGCCTTTGTCTTGGATAAGAAAGAAGTTCATCAAGGCTGCTCTGAAGTCCATGTTGCCAAGTGTCAGCATTACTGATGAAGAGCAGTCTCTCTTCTGACAAAGACAACTTGCTGTTACTCAGGAACAGCAGTATTTGACCTCTGTTTCTTAGTTATGTTGAAGTAGTGACGGAATCATGCAGGTCATTGTAACATTTCATTTTTCTTAACCTTGTATTGATGGCCAAATTTTGGATAGGAGGAATTTTTCCTTAGGGATGAATCAGCAAGGAGTCTTAGGAGAATTTTCTCCTTCCTTCTGGAGCACTGAGGACAGACCACCCATTAAAATCAGGTGCAGATGTCCCATGTGATTAACCAGCTATTGCAGAACTTAGTGGACCCCAATCCTTCCTGTCTTTTTTCTATTACATTGCCAAATGGCAGGAGAACATCCCGCAAGGCCTTACCATATTCCAGATTGGAACAGGGAAATTTTATTCTGTCCTATACAAACATGAGCAGCATATGAAATGGACTCTAAAGATATGTGCATTTATTGCACACAAGTGGAAACAAGAGGAGCCCAGGGCATCTCAGATTGATTCATTTCAGTCAGAGCAATATATTGCATGCATGTATGCTCTTCAGTGTAGAGCTTTTGTATTGCTTTTTCACGCATTTCTTCACCTGGGAGACTCTTCTTTGTAGTTCCAATATGCTTATTTCTCTGTGTAAAAAATATGTTTTTATTTTCTCACAGAGATAATGTGAATGTACAAAATCAGAGTTGAGACAGTACATGGTGACTGCTGGCTGTGTTACATAAGTCTCGTGCTTTTTATTCATATAGTTCGACTTGGAAAATGAATAAATAGTAATGTAAATATATTGAAGTGGTCTGGATCCATGCTTCTTGTACACAGTCAGTTGACAATGGGTTTTGACCAATAACTTCTTCAAAAAGAAAGAGAAATCCTTACTGGAAGGGACAAAGAAATCGTGTGGACCAGAGATGGATTTTTGTCTTGGTGTCACCAGTCTCCACTGGTGACACTGACTTGATTAAGGTCAGTTCTGGCCAGCATATGCAATCCATGGTTTGCATTGCTTCAATTTGTCTATGGCATGAAGCTGATCTGGGAGAATAACTTTTAAAAAGCCACCTGGAAGAAAGAGGATCCTGGTATTTGTAGCACTGATAATTTCTGCTTGCTTGCTCTCATCGAGGATGACAAGACTACTGGGAATTTGGAAGGAAATAAAGACTCAATATGTTTCAGAACTGATTTGCTATGAATGTCTTTACAATACTTTATCCTGTGCTGCTGATTAGGGGTATTACCTGATGATTAGGATAGATCCAAGGGTATTCTTTGACAATGGGCACAATCAGCTTTGTCATGGATCTGTAATATATGAAAAACAAACGGGGCTAAACGCCAGGCATTTTAACAACAATGTAAAAAAGCCTTATTTTAAGGATGTTCCTACTACTATTGTTACCTCCGTATTTTTATTTGTCATCAGTGTTGTGAAGCCCACTAGTAACTAGCAAAGCCCAGGTTTGTGGTTTTGATTTTAAGTTACATCTTTTGGCAACTGTACATTTCAAATGCCTTGTGTATATAGCTCAGCAGTAAGGCAAAGTCTGGTATGCTCAGCCAGTTGTGCCCTGCATAGTGAATTTCACTGCTTGTGCTTTTCCATAGCACTGGGAGGTGACCTAAACTAGTTAAGAGCTGGAAGTGCACACTGACATTTATGATGATCCAGCTGAAAGAAAATGCATGGGGAAGTCAGTGAAAAAAGCTGCTTGTATATTTCTCTTGATGTTTAAGCCAGCCCTTGCTGCTCAGATTTTTAAAAATAGGTAATTCTAAATGCTCAATTTAAACACAAGGAGCAGACTTCCAAATGCAGGCATGGATGCATGCCCTTCCCCTCAAATGAGTAAGCCTTTTGTGTTTCTTACATACCCATTTTTGTTGGTGCTTGCCATGTTCAGGCCTGTAAACCAACGAGATGCATGTATGGTGTGAGTGAAGATGCTGTTTTTCATAATCACATTTTGAAACACTTGTTCTAAGTGCAAAAAAAGGCTGAAGTTGGATTGCAGTTCTCACCCAGAAACTTTGCCAGCTGGACCTGAAGATATTATGAGATCCACACTTACATATGTTTCTTTGCTGAAACCTGTTTCCTCCCAGCACTTGGTTCTGTGGGGTGCTGGGAAAAAAATGGTTTGGGGATCTTTCTTCTGACATGTCAGTGCCCAAGAAGGCTCTTCCCATGTATTAGTGCTGGTGCCTTAGCCCTAAAAATGAAATGCATTCCTATGCAGAAATGTTTGCATATGGTTTTGAATACAGCAGGTTTTTTTCTCAAGAAGTGAATTTCAAAGAGCTAAAAAAGAAAATATTTCATGGTGCAGATTACTCAGGACAGTTTTACATGTAGTACCCTTCATATAGACATGGTTGTTTTATAATGCTCTCTCCGTATTTCTTTGCAATATGACCTTGCAACAGATTTAAGATTGAATATAGTAAGACAGGCCAAATTTATACTATGCCATAGTCTTTTAAACAAATTATAATGAAATGAAAACACACCATTATATTATTTAACAATTGCGACAAATATTTACTTGGGAGTTAGCCTCACTTCAGAGTCTGTGGGAAGGAGTTGCAACTAAAATGTAGAAGTTTGAATTCTAGTAACTCTTGCCTCGATTCTCCTTCTGGTGACAAAACTTATATATATATCGTCAGAAAGCTGCGATGGCAGCATCTGTTCTTTTCCGCTTTCATGCTCTAAGTTACTATAAAAAATTCTAGGGCAACTACTAAGAACATTTGTGCCTCATTTAGATGAAGCCCAGCCAGAGCCTGCCTGATGGCCTGCTGAGCAGATAACCTCAGACTTTTTGCATGACATGCAGTAAAATGTAATTGTCCTCAAATGTGTTCCCACTGAGTTAGGAAAATGCCAAACCATAATTGCATCCAACTCAGAGCATTTGATGTATAAAATAATAAGATTGTTTTACAAGTGGCTCTTGCCATGCTAAATTTCACATTAAATTTTAGTGGTCAGTGTAAGAACTGAGTTCAAAGACAGACTTCTCAACATTCCATGTTTTAGTTGTCTTTTGGAAATAATTATATCACAATTTTGGAGCCAAAGGTCTTTAGCCATAACTAACATAGTACCTTTCTCTGACTGCCTTTCTGCCTTTTTTTTTTTTTTTTATGTGTGGCATTTGTACGTAGGAGATGCCTTCTGAACGATCTCTAATTTAAAACTCTTTGTTGTAAATACTATGGATAACTTGCCTATATATTTTATTTTGGTAAGTGTTTTGTAACATTGTACCTTCCATACATTGCTTTGTGCATCTCACCCCATGTGTGTGCTGTTACACATGTTGTAAATGAGGTGTCCTGGCTGCAGAGCAGAGGAATTGGCTGTTGACGGCTGAAGTTCAATGTATAGGACTGCAGTAGCTTGATGTGCATTTGTTCTGGAGTAACTGCATTGCAAGGTTTATTTACTCTTTGAACATTGTTTGTCAAATGAATCTATTTTCTGGAAATAAGTACAAACTTACATTCCTATTATTTTTCCTTTATTGTATATGTTTAAATTCAATAATATACAAAGCTGAAGTTCCTCATCTGTGTCTTATAAAACTTCATTGTGCAGTTTTAAAATTGTTGTGCTTTTTTTAATTGTCTAAAGAATTTCCTTCATGTTGCAAAAATGTATCAACTGTCATATATCTTCTAGTATTTTAAAGAAAAAAGTCACACCATCCTCTTGGTTTCCCAGTAACAGCTTCAGTACTTCCCAGCACAAGATAATTTTAGCAACATCTAAGCCTGGTTCTGGTATTGGAGTCTTTAGTGTTCAGGCAAAGCCCATACTTGTTGCTGTCTCAGCCTGTGATTACTGTGTGTTACCTTGTCCTGGCAGAGGGTTCACACCGTACCCCTTGCATGCAGGTGCAGCTTCTGTGCTAATAAAGCTCCTGCTAACACAGGATGGTGACTTAAGTACTGTGGTGCAGGTAAGGAGGATTAAATTTTGTTTTCTTTGGAAAGAAAGCAAAACCATTTAAATGGGTTCACCCAAAAGGCATGTTTTGCACATATGTGTGAGCAGGCTTACCTGTCTGCTTGATAGGGCAATGGGCAACACAGCTGGGGATTTGACTTCTCTGATTTGGGGAAGTTTTTTGTCTCTCATTATTCTGGCAGGGCAGAGAGCCACATCTGAAAGGTGTGCCTGTGTCAAAAATGGTGTTTTGCTGAGACACACCAGCTTTAACAAAATAACATACTTTTTTGAAATCTTTACATCAGAAATGTTTTGATGAGTTCAAATGCTGGCACAGTAGTTAGTTTGCTAATGCTTTACCCCTCTTTCCTACATCCAGGCTCTTATATTTCGTAGTTCATCTCAAAGATGAGAGTTTGTGCCTCCCAAGGCAGCTGTTGCTGCAGTGGGATGTGTGCTGAGTGCTCCAACATTAAAGTGAAAGGCACAGTTTGAGCACTTACTGAGATAGATTGGATGACATAAAAACATACCCTATGGTTCATCAGGCCAGGATGAGCTCATTTGTGCATTTTATTTCATGCTTAGGCAGTCAGGCTAAATCCTGTAGACCATTCTGTACTATCAGCTTTTAAGTTCCTTGAGAGCTGATCTATCAGATGGAGTTTTTAGTTTGCACAGAAATAGCACTGCTTGCCTTAGATTTTTGTTGTTGTTGTTTGTTTAGGTTTTTTGCAAATGATGCGTAATGATCTGTGCTTGGTAACAGAGACAGGGACTTGGGCCTTTTCATGTTCCAGAATCAAAGGAGAAATGAAAAACTCAGCAGTGAAAAACAGCACGCCATCTAGCTTGTAGGGAAAGCACACAAATACTCCTTACACAAATAAATGTGTTTCTAAATGCTTTTAAGAATCTAGTTACTCTAACTATCTAGAAGATATGTAATGGTGAGAATATGACAAAACAGTATAAACTGTCAGCACAATACTATTTTTTTGTTAAGATTAAGTCTGTTTAATTCACTGCAATCAGAACTTGTCCAGTGCCTGGGGCTAAGAACTCACCTGCTGCCACTATTAGGTATTTAAGCTCTGGTTTTAAAAAACAGATGTATGTTTATGTGTGTGTGTGTGTGTGTATGTACATGTGTTTACACCTACACCTCCTTTGTAGACTCCATATGGCATCCCCAAATGTCTCTGCAGGTAGCTACAGCAGGTTGCACCAGACAAGTGAGCCACATCCATCACACCTTCTCTCTGTTTACACTACATCAGTACATCCTACATTTCTGTTGTGCACCTTGGGGGGGTGTGTGTGTGTGTGTGTGTGTGAGATTGAATGACAGCTGGACAACATTTATCTGAGCCATTTTAATGTTCTAAGCATTCAGAGTGGGACACCTGCTATGACAGACAAACCACTCTGTGGACAAGCAGAGGTTGGAAGATGTCCATCCACATCACTGGAGTCACATCAGTGAAGTTCAGAAGGGCAGATCTGAGAGGGCAGAGGAGAGCAGGGGAAGGAAGGAGGGCAGAGAAGACCACTGCTCTTCGAGGGCTGAGTTTCTCTCCAAACACAAGGTGATGTAGGATTTATCAATTTTTTCTCCCAGGGATTTTTTTTCAGGAAAGCTGAAACTGCTTAAGAGGAAAGGAGGAGCCCCAGGTGCACCATGGCCCCTTCCTATAAGCACATCCAGACTTTAGAGATACTGACTTACTGAAAAAGTGTCTAGAAACTGCTGTGCTAATAAGGTCAGGTATATCTAATTAACCATCATGGTCATTGCTGTCATATTCATCTCCTAACAAAGGTAATTAGCACAGCAATCAATCTGAAAACCCCTGCATCTCCTGCCTTTCAGATGCAATGTTTTTTAAGAGCAAATGATGAACTCTTGCTCCCATATAATTATTTTCAAATCATTATTCTGTGATGAGACAAGGCACTAAAAGGCAGCTGAAGGAAACATTTGTCTTTAAGGCTATTTCTACAGCAGATTTTTTGGTTGTCTGTTAAAAATGCATCATACCAGACTAACTACAGAGTCCATCTAAGTATAGGTAACTAATGAAGGATGGGCTGTTATTTAATGACTCAAACTTTCAATTGAGAGAGGAGGCTGAGGCTCAGCAGGCTTAGAAAATTTCAGATGGTGCTTAATGGGTAAAGAGAAAAGGATTGTTCGTTGCGTCTCTCGTTTCTTCTTAGCATAGCAGCGAGGTTAATTTGGCTACAGAAGTTCATTCAAGCAGAGCAGCGAATTGCTGCACTTGGTCCTTCCTTTCCTCAGGGCGCGGTGGACGGGATGTCCCAGGTTCAAGCCAGGGCAACTCAACTCTTGCAGTATTTTGGTGTCGCCACAGGGTGGTGGTGAAGATCTGACAGAAAAACTTCCTTCGATATGTGCAGAACACACGTGTCACATCTTTGCAGTGTGGTGACACCCTCAGACACTATTTGCAGTCACTTGAACCAACAAGGGTGAATTAAGGCCACTTCCTCTAACACATTAACTGACGTTACTTTTGTTTTTATCCTTCGCTGCTGATGATCAGCATTTAGGGAGTTGATGATAAGCTCAGTTGACTTCCACTAGTCCTTAGCAGCAGTTTCAGTAGTTTCAAGAAGACAGGGTTAAGAACTGAATTATGGCTTTTTCAAATTATTTACCAATAATATATAATTTAGTAGCCCAATAGTTTTGACTGTTGCTTGAACAGCTAGATAGGGAGCCTGTTATTACACATGAAAAACCTTGTAATTCTATTTATTTACTTTAATTCAACCTTGTTACTTCTTTTCCACAATCTCCTTGTAATTGTAATGCCACATTCTCAGGATTTTTAGTTTTAATTTCCATAGTTTTTGTCCCTAAATCCATTGTAAGTTACCTGATTCAGAAATGAACTTCATTACATATTTAGAAGCACAATAATAGTGTGGCACTCCTTCCATCACACAAATCAACCAAGCTGTTGGAGGCTAACAGTTGTGTGATGTATTTGTACAAAGGAACAGGGAAATCAAAGCCTTTTTGATACATTTTAACATCTTTCTTTCATGTAACGGTGGTAGAAGGCAAGTACAGAGCACTTCAGCTTAATATTGGAATAAATAGAAAGATTCCACTTTAAACTCCTGTTTTAATTATTGAACAGCTCTCAAAATTAAATCACTGACCTTTGAGAATTTAGTGACCAAACAAGTGCTTGTCCTCAAGGCACATATCGGAGTGTGCATTCCTTTGCATGAAGCTTTTACACTCTGTTTACAGATGCCCAAGGACACTGCAAGTACCAAGTGAACAAGGTAAGAACAAAGGTCCTCTATATGTGATGATGATATTGATGTCAGGTTGAGGTGAGGAGTCCATGTATGGGGACCACACTGTGTATTCATTAGGCAAGAAACACTTCCCTAGACAGCTGGGAATGGGGTTCTCTGTAAGTGGACAAGGACTGTCAGACTTCTCCGTGGGATGTATCAAATCCTAGCAGTGTCATACAGAGCACTTCTTCCTTTTGCACTCTTCTGGAGTCCTTTGACTAAGGCAGCAAATATTTATATACCTCGGGAGGAGCAAATGTTTTATCTATTTTCACCTTTCTCTAGTGCCAACCAGCAGCAGCAGACAAAGTGGGATTTTTCCCACTTTGTCTGAATAAAAAGAATAAAAGGATTAAGGAACATGTCCCAAAGCTAAAGTCTTACTCTATAAATTAGGTTAAGGGTGTAATCGTTTTTATTGAGGACATACTGCTGTCTCTCTATATGGTACTTGTGTGCATTGTTTCATGAGAGTGAGAAATTGTGAAGAGATTAAAGAGAAGACATAATTTTTTAATTAATGCTAGTTAATGTTACAAAAGAAATACTGATCTTACTCCTCATTAATAAAAGAACCAATTCCAAAGCCAATTGAGTAAAATTTTCTCATACTAATAATCACTTTTACCTGTTTAAGTACTTAACCTATATAACTGAAGCTTCTGTGCATGAGACATTTATGGACATTAATTCCAAATAAAACAGGTAATAATTTTGTTGCTATTTGCTTTTTATTCCTCAGTCTAATCTCTTCCTAACAATTGCTCTTACACTCAATTAAACCAGCTGTGTCCAGGATTAAGTCTTAATGTATTTCAATGGGCCTATATTAAATGACATTATATAGGAGGGACTCTCTAGTGAAAAGATAAATATAAGCTAGACTTTTAGTAGCAAAGTTACATGAATTGGGAGCACCCAGCTAAAGACTTGTTTTTGCCAAAAAACTCTCTTACTTGATCCCTCACACCTTTGCCCTCATCTCACTCTGCTCCAGCTCTAACCCCTCTAAGGTCATTCAACTTATTAACCCAGTAGGGGACTAATTCGAATGAATAATAATAAAATACAAAATCAAATTTAAGTGATTGCTTTGTGCTGAATGAGGGGGTTGAATGGCCTTAGCTCACCTCCCATGGCACCATCTCCTGAGAGATGAAAGGTACAGCTGTGCAGTCACAAGTAGGTGCAGGGAGAAATGTGGATGGAGAATTGTGTAAAGCTACATTTTAAATATAGAATGATGCTATAACTGATAGCTCCATTAAATAATTATTTAAAATAGCACTTGGTATTCTCCAGGACTGTAATTAATGCATATAGATATTTCTAAATAAAACAAAAGAATAGACATTGTGAAAACCCATTTCCTTATTTTCCTTCCTCCACCACCCTGCATTCCTTTCTAAGGTAGACATAGGCAGATGTACTTTTTTTTCTTAAACATTTCAGCCAAAGCCATATAACCTACCTGAAGAATGAAAAGCTGGATTGTACTGCTGGCAATTGTAGTCAGCACAGCAGAAACACAAAACCAGGACATCTGCACCCAAGGGTATCCTGGCATCCCTGGCAATCCTGGGCACAATGGCATACCTGGTCGTGATGGACGTGATGGGTCAAAAGGAGACAAGGGAGATACAGGTACTACGTTCAGAATGAATGATTTAATATATCAAATGCAAGGCCATTCACTCCCAAATTTGTCTGTAGTTACTCTGTATGAATGGGGTTATTCTCCCTAGCCTTCAGAAAACATTTCAGACTTTTGTCATTTACCTGTTTGAAGAAGGAAATATAAAGAAAGGCTTATACTATGGAGATGTAAGGTTCATGGGATAAAAACAAAAGAAAAAAAGGCTTTACCTTCTATCATGGGAATATTTTAAAGTCTATTTGAAAATTTTAAAGCTTGCAAAGCTACTCCTCTAAGATGGAAACTATATTTCTACAAAGAGCTTCAAGCCCACTAAACAAAAAAAGCAACAACTGATACCTTGTTTGGTGTAGTAGGAAGTAGGCAGTGGTAAGAAGATTTCTCTTTCTTATCTGAATTATACATTTGTAGGACTTGATTCTGAGTGTGCTATTTGCTGTAACTCAGGAGTCACTAGAGTAAAGTTCAGAAATGGAGACTATTGAAAAACAATATAGGATTTATGTCTACTCCAGCAGGCTATAATAGAGATTTTTGTGAGATATCAAAGCCGGAGATAATCTCAGCATCATCAAGCTAATCACCCCATAATACCTTAAGCTTTAAATTAATGCTGGCCCTTGTATCCATGCTGGAATATCAAGGCCAGGGTTGCACAAAGTGATATATGTGCAGGCATGTGGACATATAACACTTCATCACCTTTTAAAATATAGAAAGAAACAAAGATTTCCATTAGCATCTTAATAGGCACATACATTTAAAAATTTCCCTCTTTTTCTGTGTGCAGGGTTTCAGAAAGGTCTAAAAAACAGAGAACCTAAAGCTTTCTTATTTTCATTTATTTTCTAAAGGCCTTTCCTGCACTCCAGTGAGTTATCATTATACCATTGGATTCTGATTCCCCAACTTTTTTCCTAAATTCATCTGTTATGATGACTGTACTTTCTTTGACTATTGACTATATTGACTATTTGACTATGACTATTCTTTCTTTGAATAAAGTGGGGTGAATGCACCATTCTTTATACTCTGTGTAGATACATCTTTGTGGTTTAATATGTGAGAATTAATTTTGTTCCTTACCAAGTCAGTGAAATTTCAGTACGTGCTGGGATGAGCCCATTGTGCAGGAAATTGCTAAAGAACTGTTCTCTGGTCCATATGGCTGGAGAGCTACTCTTGGAGTATGATTACAACCAAACTGCTTACTCTATTTTTCCTCTGTTGCTGCACTCGGTGTATCCAGTTATTTGATCACAGACCTCTTGGTCTTCTGTACTACCCCTGTACTACAAAAATAACTTCTATAATTGCTCTCTGTAGAGCAGTGGAAAGTCCATGTCATGCTAGGTACAGGGATCAGGAGTGTGAATGCCTTCCTCAGCTTTATAGGCAATATTATTCCACTGTAATGATCAAACCATTGGTCAAACTCCTGTATATGTCTCTTCTTGAGGTGGGAGTTCACCATTCATAGACTCACAGAATCATGACAGCTGGAAAAGGCCTCTAAGATGATCTAGTCCAACCATTAACCCAGCACCACTAGGCCCACCACTAAACCACGTCCTTGTTTCACTGCTAGGCTTCCTGCTCCAAAAATGCTTCTTGCTGAATTTCCATGGATGGAGGCAACAAGAGAAGTTTTCACACTGGTGATGCTTGCCAGGTTATAACAACTGTACATGTCTCAATAACTCATCTCTTTATGTCAAGGATTCCTTCTGCACCCAAAAGGCACCATCTTCAAGCAGAGTTTCTCTGCTCTTTGTCAATCTCTCCATAACATAAAAGTACCAGCAGTGACAGGAACTAAAAGTCAGGAATAAGGGTATGCTTTACATTACGGTTTGGCCAGGCTTGAAGAGGAAGGATTAAAGGACTCTTCTCAAATTTTCTGGTAATTTGTTTAATGAAAATCTGTGTTTTTATTTCTGTATTAGGCAAACCAGGAGTTCCTGGCAGTCCAGGAAAAGATGGAGTCAATGGAGAGAAAGGTGAACGAGGTCAGAGAAGTGTTTCAATTTAATATTTATCTATGAACTGCTGCCCTTGTGTTTGTGAACTCAACATACAATCTTACCTATTTTAAATTCTCTCATTTCTAAATTGAGAACAACAAACTGTACAAATAACATTATTTCTAACATGAGAAGCCAAAGGCCACTGAGCAGATTTGATCAGCTTCTTTTCCTGATGGATTAAGCATATGTTCTTTATGATGCCTTTTGTCTATCAACTGCTAAAGTGCCTTTCACATCATGAGATCTTCACCTTCAAAACCTTGTGCAGAAACCAGAAAAGCTAGTCAGGCTTTGATCTTCAGATCAATGGTGGATGAAGGATAAATAAAGCATAGGGTGGCAAGCAACCAGGACAAAAAGCCTTTAGTTGTGCCACAATAGCAATCTATGTTACCCAAGAAAAGTAGAAATTATATGTAGGAATTATAGAAACATCATGTAGAAATTATAGAAACATGTGGCAAGCAAGTTCAAGGTCTTATAAAAAACCCCCTTCCTCTTCCTCTGATTAAATTGTGAACTCTCTCACCCATTTTGTACACCAAAGACTGTTAAAAAGTGTGGACAGATGCTGCTTTTGTACAAGATTATGTGAGCTGTCAGTGTTATCATCAGCCCATAGATAACCTTCCTTTCTTTGAGTTTATTCTTGCTGCTGCTGCTCAGAACACCTGTTTTCTAACAAAATAACAGGCTCTTCAGACATTTTGCTGATCCTGCACTTAAATGTATGAGAAACTCTGTATACACTGAGCACAGTATGCACAGTGGAGATGCACACCTGCACATGTATCTCCTCATGATGAAACTCAATTTGTACCTTCCAGTGGAGGATCACAAGAAAGTTGTGCAGTTGTTTTGTTTAGTTTTTATTATTATTTGGTTTTGGTCTTGTTTTTTTTTTCCCCTTTAGGGACCAATGGGACTGTTGAAGAGAAGGGGAACAAAGGAGATAAAGGAGAAAGAGGACCACCTGGGAAACTGGGACCAAAAGGATTTACAGGATCAGTGGGTTACAAAGGTCAGAAGGGAGAGCTGGGATTGCAAGGACCAAAGGGGTTAAAAGGAGACATTGGACCCATAGGTCCAAAAGGGACGAAGGGTGAAATTGGCCATCCAGGAAGAGTCGGTTTCCCAGGGCCGATTGGTCCGATTGGTAATCCAGGTCCTAAAGGTAATACTGGAGGTATAGGGCCACAGGGTAATCCAGGAGTTCAGGGGGAAAGAGGCTTGAAAGGAGACAGAGGAGACAAGGGCAATGTAGGTGCCCCAGGAGTCCTGCCAAGGAGTGCTTTCAGTGTTGGCCTTACAGCCAACACCAAGTTTCCCCCTCCGAATCGGCCGATCAAGTTTGACAAGGTGCTGTATAACAGTCTGAATGACTTCAACTCAGCCACGGGCAAGTTCACCTGCAAACACCCTGGTGTTTACTATTTCACCTACCACATCACTGTCTACTCAAGGAACGTGCGGGTAGCTCTCGTTAAGAACGGCATCAAGATGCTGCACACGGTGGACAGGTACCAGAGCGGAGAGGACCAGGCCTCAGGAGCTGCCATCCTTGAGCTGCAGGGAGGAGATGAGGTGTGGCTGCAGGCCCACCAAGGAGAGGCTTTCAATGGGCTGTTTGCAGATGGTGATGACGACACCACCTTCTCTGGGTTCCTCCTGTTCGGCACCGCTGACCCGCTGGAGCCACCGCTGCTGCCCGCCCCGTAACTCTGCGTTATCCCTGAATGCTGCATGCCTGTGCCCTCTGCCCTCCCTAAGAAAGCTGTTATCTGCTGGACAATTTCTGCTGGATTCAACAGGAAATGGTTGGTGTCAGGAGCAGCTTCTGCACCAGAGATGACAAGACTTCAGAATCTGCAATGCTGGGCTTAATGCACTAGTGGTTTGGTGACTTACTGTGGGCATTCACAGGGGTGTGTACTCCAGTTCTGAAGAACAAATTCTAAAGCAAAGTGAGATGAAATAAAAGACAAACGTTCCGGAATTATGTTGTGTGGGACATCTTGTATAAACAAAAAGCAGCAGTTACTTTCAAGCCAGTTTATGTCTTCCAGTGTGGCATGTGTAGATGGACTTGAAACTTGGTTAGTTTGCATCCAACCACTCTAAAATAATTTTTAAACTTGAAATTAGTGTGGTTTGATACCTCCACAGAAGCTGCTTGCTGTGTGGTGCAAGCAAGTTTTTCATTGTTTCATTGTTTTCATTGTATCATTTACAGCTTTTAAATATGGTTCTTTGCTCTCCGTGTAGTCACAGGTCTGAAATGGAACAAAATGGAGTGATAGGAGGAAGTGCCATATGGGTTCTCCGATGTGGGCAGGTATGCAAGGCCAGTGCAAAAATACAGCAAAAAGGTGCTGTACTTCAGAATCAGCTGATGCAAAATAAATTCTCCCAGATTAAAGATAATATTTAATCAACACTGAACCAGCCATGCCAAAGAACTGATCAAGAGATATTTCCTGTGCCATAAAACATTAATTCTGTCATTTTCCCCCCGAATTTCCTTTTTCTTCCCCCTCCCCCCTTCCTCAAAAACTCAAAAATATTAAAAAAAAAAAGAAAGTTGGGAAGTCTCATTCACTTCTCTTGGAAGAGAATAAAGTAGAGATGCCAATGGAGTTGGGTCAGCATCACAAAATTCAGTGCAAATGCAGTGTCGGGAGCATAAGGCTGGCTTCCTATCAGCACCTCAGGGTACCAGGGGAACGTGGGCATGTTCCCACAGCAGCTGAACCCCGAGTGTGGATCACAGAGCCCAGACGGAAAGGGAACGGTGGGTTAATTCAGGAGGAACAGCTGCACTTCTCAAATGACAGCGAGCGAGATACAAGGGCACTCAGGCGGAGGAAGGGGCTGTGTGAATCCTTTCAGCAAGACGAAGTTCTTCCCCGTAAGCCACACGCCGCAAGTTTGTATCAATCACAGAAACATCTAGACCGAAAAACCGTTTTAAAAGGGCCTTAGGTTTAACTGGAGGTTTTAAACTTTAGGTTTAACCGAACTGGTGTAGGACAGGTATCAGCAAGGCAGAGGCCCCGGTACGGTACCAGCCGGCAGAAGCCCTGGTGCGGCCGGGTAGGGCGCTGGCGAGCCGGGAAGCGGGGCAGTGCTGAGAGCCGGGGGCAGTGCTGAGAGCCCGGGGGCAGGGCTGAGAGCCCGGGACAGTGCTGAGAGCCGGGGCAGAGGTGCCCGGCGGGAAGCAGGGCAGGCCGGGGCAGTGCTGAGAGCCGGGGCAGAGGTGCCCGGCGGGAAGCAGGGCGGTGGAAGCCCGGAGCTCCGCCTCGCTCCGCCTCCTGCTGCCGCTCCTCCCCTCGGCGCGGACGCGCGGAGGTCGCGGCCGAGCGGAGCGTGCGGAGGCGGCGGCTGTGCCGGGCCCGCTCCGCTCCGCTCCGTTCCGCCGTGCCGTGCCGTGCCGTGCCATGCTGGGCGGCTGC
>VZTT01024771.1:5091-27264 GCA_013400855.1 Buphagus erythrorhynchus | reverse complement strand
GCGAAGCAGCAGCAGCAGCAGCCGCTGCGCGGCGGCGCGGCGGGCAGGGACACGGTGAGCGGCGGGTCGGGAGGGCCGGGCCTGCTGCGGCAGGAGGCGGCCCTGGCTGCTGGCAGCCTCGTGCTCTGCTCTGCTTGCCTGAGCCGTTTTAAGGGAATTTTTAGGGGATAATTTTTCTCTTGTGTGTAATTTTTTTTTTAACTAAGAGTTTATGTTGGTTCTGGCAAACCCAAACGTTGTGTCTTTTGGACACAGAAGCGTGTGACAGTGATGGCCTTGTGCGTGGGAACGCTTGGAGCCTCAGTGGTGCCCATATGTCCGTAAAGTGAGATGACCCCGTCCATTGCCCGTTCCCTGCCAGCCCTGCCCTGGCTGTGCCGTCGTCCATGTGTCGCTGCCGTGCCGCTGCACTCGGACAGTGCTTCGGGAGCAGCCACGCTGCTCACATCCTCTTGCCTGGGCGTTATTCTTGATGTTTTGCCTGTGGAAAAAAAAAAAAAAAAAAGGATTTCTTGGCTGATTTGGTGACAGTTGGGTTTTCTGGTGCGAATCTTTTTAGGGTGAGTCAGGGACATTTGTTACTGTGTGTCCAGGGAATCAGCAGGCTCCCTTTAAGATGGCACAGTGACACAGAATGGGTGCAGCTGTAAAATCCAGGTGTTTGCCTGCTGACTCAGCTATTCCTACCATGGTGCCCAGCCTGGTGGAGCTATTGAACTTTGGGTTTTAGAGAGGACAAATCTGACCTCTGTCTATAATCTGGCGCTTGCTTGGGAAACCTTTCTTCAGGTTCTCATGCCTCTGCAAGCACACTGGTTTAAGTCTTGCTTCAGGAAATAATCCATGTAAATATTGTCCATTTGGCTGATCTAGGGAATGTGTTCCACATTATTCACTTGGCTTACAGTTCTTTTGGAATAGAGGTGCTTATTTCAGGCTCACAAAGAGGCTGTGCCAGGTAGGATGTAAATGCTGAGACCAAGCAAAGACAGAAACGTTTCAGCCATGCAGCCAATGCCATCAAAGAACAGAGAGAACTGCACCAGGCTTCATTCTTTTTGTAATTTTAAAATTTTTGTGTTAAATTTGATATCATATGTAAGAGGCATTCCATGGCTAATTTATCTCTAAGAGGAGATACATCCTGATCACACAGCACTACATGTGCAGGAAGAGCTCACTTGGGAGGGTGAGTGAGGATGTAGGGCAGCAGGAAGACCTGGAGCTCTCAGGGATATTGCAGGACACTGCATCCTCTGGCTGAGGATCTGAGTGAAGGGGCAGTCTCAAGTCTTACACAGCAAACATTATTCAAGAATGCTGTGATACAAGTATATTTATGTTTGTGTGCACACATGTATAGATATAAAAATACCTTTTTCAGTTCAGTCCAGTTCCTGTCCCCAAATAAATTAAAACATGGTAAGTGTGAGGAAAGGTTTTTTTTCTTTAGCAGAAAAAGAAGGTGCTTAATTTAGCAACAGTGACAGAAAGAAAGTAGGAAAAAGCAGTGCAAAATGTTCCAGATGCATGCTTGAAGGATTTTTTTTGCTTTGGAATAGATACTTGTACAGATGAGCTGTCAATTTGTAGCTTTTTGTTTTATTTGGATAAATACTAGCAAGCTATATGCAAACCTGCAACTGACTCCCTATAATACAAAGAGTTTGCAGAAAGTGGATTATAAACTGACTGGACTGCAGATTTGAAAATCCATATTGTGATTTTTAGATACTGAGGTTGAATTTGGGAAGGGATAGATGTGATGTGAAGTCACATACCTTTCACTGTTCAGTACTGTAGTCAGGGGATGAGGAGATGCTCATGTTGTAGTTGGACAGTTGCAAAAGGAATGTATTGCTTGAAGAGATGTTGCTTTAACTTAAGTGAAGTTAAGGAGTTATTAGGATAAGGTTTTTCACCCAGGGGATGGTTGGGCACTGGAACAGCCTCCCCAGGGAAGGGATCACAGCACCAGCCTGACAGAGTTCAAGAAGTGCTTGGACAATGCACTCAAGCACATGATGTGACTCTTGGGGATGTCCAGGAACTGGACTTCACTGCACTGATCCTTGTGGTTCCCTTCTGTCATGTGGAATAAAGCACAAAACTTTTCCAAACAGTGTTAAAATGATAATATAAAAGCAAACGTTTAATTGAAAGCCTTCAAGGTGCACAACATGGTGATATGTGCACATGGTACAGTAGTTCTACAATTTTTACTAGATTAGTCAATTAGTATACCTATCAATAATGTCCAATTAGAAGAGCAGTTGGGTTAGGTAATTCTCCCCGGGTTCAGCCCCATTGGAGCCTCCCCCCGCCCCCCATCTTCTAACTCTACATTTTATTATGTCTGTGATACAAGGTGCAAGATAAAGTGTCCTTGCTAAACTAACAGGCAAGACTAAACAGAATTTCAAGAATGCATCAACAGGTGTTTTTTAACTGTGAGAAAGGGAGCTGGAAAAGTACTAGAAGTTATGACTATGTATTAATAGTCTACTAAATCTACAAATACATGAAGAATACATAAAACCCAAAAATCTTTAGGCATCACTTCCAACTCTGGGGATTCTGTGATTCTTTGAAATCTTTTTCCTGTTGTAGGTCGGCACTGTGGAACTTCTCTATCTGCTAGCATTAGTAATTTTGTTTGATCAGTGGTAGAACCTCTCTAAGTCTTCCACAAATGCAGAACACAAGTACCATCTGCATTTACCCTCCACAAAGAAGTCTGTTTACCTTGCCCTGTGGAACAGGGCCAGGCTTGATAGGAACTTTAGGAATAAAACTGTTCATTCCATGAACATTTTCAGTTGTTGTTGATTATTCCTTTAAGGTCTCCTTCCAGTATTGGGGGCTAATTTAGTGAGCCTGAGACAACTGTCCTATTGCCCACAATCTCTTGATATCTGGTGCTGCTGGCTAGGGAAATGTTACAATATGCTATCTGGGGTCATTTTGGTAAAATTCTGTAGTGATAATTCAGTCTTGAAACAAAGGTGCAGAAATCAAAGAGGGCAATAATGATGTGTTTTCATTGTGTTCTGCACTGTAGGGTCTGTTTGGTGTTCCAGAACTGAGCTGTCCAGAAGGATTTCAAGAAGCACAGAACAAAGCATTGCAAGAATCAGAACAGCTTGTCCAGAAGGCATGTTCAACACCACCTGGGCCAGAGACTGTAATGATCTTTGATCAGCTTTCAGATAGCCTGTGCAGAGTAGCTGACTTGGTATGTTGCTTTTTTTATTTTTACATAAATTCTTTTAAGCTGCTGAGCTTACAACATATTCCATTTTATGATTTTCTCCACTGCAGTAAATAGCAGATCAGCTCCATGAAGTTTTGTGGTAAGGCAGAAAATGAAATTGATTGAAAGTGAATTGCAAAGACTTTTACCAAATGATAGCTAAGTACAAATCCTGTCAAACTGTCCAGTTATTTTTGAGACAGATGCAAAAATAGTGTAGAAGCCACAACAAGGAAAACAACAGTGAAATCATACTTGTGTTTCTGCTGCAATATTAATACATAAGCTCTCCAGTGTCACTTATATTGTGGAAAAGAGGGTTTTGATTTCAGAGTTAAAGTTGGAGTGGCAATGCACATGTTTTAAGTTATGATCATTTATAGGTGATTAAAAGGTGATTAAAGAACTTTCAGAATAAAGGCAGCAGATGAAAGTCAACAGTATCACTTTTTTATTAACACAAGAAAAAACCAGCAATTTCTTAGACTGTAGTTTTTGTGGTCCACAGTACTTTATCTGATATTCTGCATCACAAAATTTTACATTTAATAGAGCATTTCATATTGTTCTCTGGAAGTTTGCCCAAAGTACATCTTTTATAAAACCATCATTCTTTGGTTGAAGGAAGCAGAACCAACCTTCATACTGAAGTCAGTTCTTAGTGAATAAGTCACTGAGTTTTTTGAGGTCACTTGGGTTTTCACATTTGAATGTCTCTGTGTGTTTTCAGTTCTCCAATCTTGTTTCTTATTCTTGTTAATACATCTTTTGTGCTGGGCACTTTTTTCCTTCTGAAAGTGCTTACAAGTTCTGTCAAGTCACTAGTTCTTATGTTTTGTATAGACTATTCCTAATTCTGCTTAATCAATCAATAGCTAAGTAAAACATTAATGTCAGAATTCAATGGCCATAGTTTTGTATCAGTTTGCTGAGTTAAAATTATATCCTTTGTATTTTATTCAGGCTTTATATGTTCACAGATGTACAGCTTGCAGAACTGTCTGGAAGTTATCTGGTGATCATTATTTGTTGTTAGGAATTTTGATATCTGTCATTCAGCACCTTTTCTGTCAGTATTATACAGGATTTTATAAAGGAATTCTAAGAAGTAAAAATTTTAAGTGTGTAACATTTCTTAGGCTGTCTTTTCAATCAAATTGCACTCATATTTTATACTGTCAGCTTGTTGCATGTACTTTCTGTAAAGTCATGCTTAATGTCTTCAATATATTCCTAGACTTAAATATATTCCTAATCTTTTAAGTCTATCATTTCAATGCTGAAGCTGCCCTGAATTCATGTCAGCAGTCCTGGAAGCCCCTCGTTCCCCAGCCCCTTTTAGCATCCTTCTAGCCTTATGAACCCCCTGAAATATTTGGAGATTTACAAAAAATCAGTATTTCTTCCTATTAGGAAATATGCACATTTGGTGGTGCGCTTTCTTCTAACTAGAAAATTTAGTTTTAAAGGTCTTTTTAAATAACATTTAAGTATGTTAGAATATCTCTGTGCTGTAAGGACTCTAAGATACTACTTAAAATGTTTTAAGAAGTGTATGAATTAATGATGTTTATTGGAAAGACACCGGCACTGTGTGGTTTAATAATTGTCAGCAAAGTCTTCCAATCAGCTTTGTTTTAGACAAAAAAAAGGCAAATACTACAAAATGATTGCACAGAACTGTAGAAATAAATGTTAATATAAATGGAACTTCTTGAATGCAATTTATTTATAAGCCAGGATTTTTTTTGTCTTTTTGCCTCACTGTTTTCTTCTTCTATTGCATCAGGCTGATTTTGTAAAAGTTGCCCACCCTGACTTTGCATTCAGAGAGGCTGCTGAAGAAGCTTGCAGGAACATTGGTACCGTGGTAGAGAAGTATGTTTTCTTCTTTTTTTTTCTTTTTCCATATGCAGATTTAAAAATTACTGTATGATCATCTATGAAAGCAGCAACCAAGAGTATTTGCGCATGGGAACAAAGTGTCAGTCTTCTGTTACAGATATTTAAGAGTTTAGTTTTGTTACAGTATCTCATGAAAGGTTTTTCTATTTTAGTTGCAGTTCATGACTGTCACTGAAGCCCATCATTTTTCAGGACTCGTGGTCCTAGAAAATTCTCTAGTGGTTATCAAGGTTAGGTACAAAATTCTTGAAAGTGGATTTCTCAGGACTTTGGTTAAGCACACTTTGATTAAGCACACCATGTAGAACAATATGACTTTAATATCTGAATACCACTTCAGATAATAAATTTGTAGAAAGAAGAAATTATTCACATATTATCTTGAGAGGCTCATAAACTATTGTGTGCATATATTTTGTTACCCACGGTATCCCACCTAGGAGTGTGGGACAACATGCCAACAAATCTGATGGACACAGTGTTATCTGCCTGGGGACAGTTATCTGTGGAAATGTTCTGGGGATAGTAAGATCTTAGTCTATCCCAGTGGCAGTCAGCAGCACATTTATCTAATGACAAAACTGAGCACAGGTTTTCCTTTAATAGAGTCCTTTCAAAGTAAGGATTAGAAAACCGTTCTCCCGCCTTTATGCTCTCACCATGATTATCTTCGTTTGTAAAAAAATAAGCAGTGTTAGACTTGCTCATATTGCCATAAAATACCATCCAAAAGTATTTTTCTGTCACATGCACAAGACCTGTTTCCATGCTGGTTTGTCCACACATGCTCTTATTGAAATTTTCTACTTTTTAATTGTGATTGTGAACCAGAAAGCATTTTGAAAATACAGTCCTTGGCTTTTAATGTTGTTTCACTAAATACTGCCTTTGAATGAGTAATATCAAGAAACTGAAATATAAGCCTTTTGCTAATGTGTGATTCCTTTACTCTGTATCTTTTCAGATTAAATACAGATGTGGAACTGTGTCAGAGTCTGAGACGTCTGCTAGCTGATGAAACTGTAATGAGTTCATTAGATCCGGAAACCAGGTACTTATTAATGCTTATAGATCTTTATAGATTATAAATAGAATCTTGTAAATTTACATTCTTAGATGGTATATATTGTTCCTTATTGCAACTATATTTTGTGTTTTCTTACATTAATAAATGCAACTTTTGGAAAAGCAATTCACATCTACATTATTAATTTTTTAGTCACTACCAAATTACCTGCACAGGAGTTAGGAAGTTTGTAGTTGTGTAATCTTGGAGAACATCTGTTACTGTAGAGCACAAGATGTATTTATGCTGAATAACTGAGATCTTGCAAGAACAAAAAAATGGAAACTTAAGATTTTCTTCAATAATATTCTTTTGATTAAAATTATATACTGTACTGTGGTGTACATATCAATGTTTTTAGGAATAAAATTAGGGAACAGACTATATAACTTGATTTCCCTTTATAGAAGTTTATTTATATTTTTCAAAATCAGATTAGCCGGATATTTATTAAAAGCTTATTCTATGATTACTGTAATAGGTTTTATTATCTGTTTATGCAGTTATAGTTTTGAATTATTTATTCACTGACATGGTTAGACAAGCTTAATGTGTAAGTTATTTCCTTCTTCCTTCTTTCACCACGATCAAGGATGTTAGATTTGGAAAGGTATTTTTCTGATGTTAGGATAAATGAAGTGCGAAAGGAAATTAGAATGGTAATTTGCACATATTGGTTGAACATCTAGATTAAGCTACTGGAATTATTTTGAAGGATATTTTCAAAGCAGATGACTGAACTAAAAACAAAGGACAAATTGTTTCTCATGAGTAAATTGTTAAGGATTTAAAACATAGGAAATCTTTGTCCCTAACAAAAACATTCATATAACTGTGGCATTATTCTCTGTGAAAGACATGAAACATAAATAACTACTAAAGGCAAAATCTGTTAAGAAATTATGCTTACTATCAAATGAGGCTGTTTTAACAGGGATTTACTGTATTTTTAGGCGAGTGGCAGAACTTTTTATGTTTGATTTTGAGATCAGTGGCATTCATTTGGATGAAGAAAAGGTAATTTATGGCTACAATGTATGAACAGAATTTGTCTACAAAAGACCAGATAATGAAACATGTGGGACATGAAATCATGTGATTTGGGGTCAGTTTGTTCTGTGTGGAAATTTGTCGCCTTAGAAGTGATGAATTCTGTCTATTTTAAATCAATTCTAATGGTAGTTTTTAGATGGTTGTTCTCCCTAGTTTGGTCCTCATTGTTCCTTTCTGTTCTGAGGAGTTATAAGCAAGTCCTGTGATCCTGTTTTCTTTCTTGGGTGTCTGCATTAGATATTTAAAATAGCTACTCAGCTGTCAGGACATTTTACAGAGAGGGAAAAGCAGCACTCCGTGCACCTTGATGACAGGTTAATGAAGTGGGGTGTGTTAGAAGGGATCAGGTGTGTGTCCAGGCACTCTTGGGGTGCTCACATAACCAAAAGTTATAAATATTGTTTAAAAACAAGTATCTGGGCATGGTCTGATTACCTGTCTTGGAGCTTTTATATCCTTTTGCAGTATTTAGTGATGAATTTTCCAAACCTAGCAGCTTACACCATGCTTTGTGGTATGGATGCTCTATCTGTTCGTAGTTCATGTCATGTATAAAGTTAATTCCATGTTTATTTGAGTCATCCCCTCCAAAAAGATCTGTATGAAAGCTCTTCTACCAGATTGATGCTGTGGAGTTATTCTGTTTGATGGTGTTTTGTGACCTAAAAAATGGTTCTAGAACATAATTTTTACAATTAGTTTGTCCAAAGAACAGCCCTGGAACTTCAGCTCTGGGGTTTATGTGTGATTTGACTATTGGTTGTATGGTGCTTCATCTCCTTTCAGTTATAATTTAACTTATTTTTGCATGTTTTCATCTTCTTCCCCTGCTTATCCCACTTTTCTTGCTTGCTGCTCAGTATTTCTTTTCAATTCTCATTTAAGACTTTAGAAACCCTTCCCTGTTGTAAGTTGAAGTTTACTTCTGCTACAAAGAATTTCTGCTTTTTAAAATAAAACTGAAGGATATATTTTCAAGACAAAGGATGGGAATGGGAGGACAGAGATTGTGTTATGTCATTCTTTGGACTTTGCAAGTTATGTTGTATCTGTACCCTCAGCCTTTGTTTTTTTGAGCTGTGAACCCACAGACAATTGAGACCATACTCTACTAATGTGAGCAAGTCCACTGAAGCACATCTTGCATGATTAAGTGTTTGAAATACTGTGATGATGATAAAACTCTAAATCACAAACTCCTAACAGAAGGATTGAAATACTGTAAATAATTTACAGTCTCCAGAAAACAGCACAATACAAACAGGAGAAAGAGAACTTTAATTCTATATCTGTTTTAGGATATCTCTCTCAAAGATGCTACATGTTTTTTATTCAATGTTTTAAGTAGCAATCAGTTACAAGCTAGCAAAGGTTATTGTAAATTCTACTTGAACTCCATTGTGTGTTTTCTTACTGCACAAACATGTGCATTTTCTTTGAAATTTCAATGCTTTATGAGCATCTGATCTTGTTGACTTGCCCTGCATTATGACTTTGTTGATTCTGTAGGTATAGTCCTAAGTGCTGTATTTTCTGCTTCATTTTTGAAGGGGTCCTCTAAGGTTTAGAAATTTTGAGTTCTGCTTGTACTGTGTCTGAAGATACTATTTTGTGCTTTACTTTTCTTACAGCGTAAAAAGGCAGTCGACCTCAACGTCAAAATACTGGATTTATGTAATGAATTTCTGATAGGAACTCACATTCCCAACAAGATTGACAAACATGTTTTGCCAGAGCATATTCGGTATAATTTTACAGCTGAAGGCAATTACTTACGAGTTGCTGGTCTACATGCTGATTGTCCTGATGATCTGGTTTGTATTCCTGACTTTACTTTGGCATTCTTTGTACCAGAAGTGCATATAAGTCATTTGACTTGTTAGTGAGGCAAGTGCATGTGGTTTGTGGTTATGCTGTTATTACTAACAAGGAAAAACTTTTGTAGAATGTAATAATCAATGGCATACTTGATAGCAGCAGATATGAAATAATGGCTGTGCAGACCCTGAATGGCTGGAGGAAGAAGAGGGGCAGACTCTGGATGTTAGGCAAGCACACTTCAGTTTATTCAGAGGTGGGATCCCATGAAATGCAATTCTGAAGGGTAAAGGAGCTCAAGAAAGAAGGTAGCTCTCTAAAGGCAGCATTCTCCAAGCATGCAAGAATATTGAGCTACTCAGTATTAGTGCATCCTGATCCTTAGAAAGCAAGCAGATGTATCAGGAACTAGGCTTGACAAGCAGACAACTCTTAACAAAGCTTCATCTCCAAAAGATAGCATACGTGGGGTATGCTAGATCCAGGGGAGGAATGTCGAAACATTGCCTGTGTGTAGGGATGATGTTGGGAAGGTCAAAGCTCAACTGCAGTTGTGACTTGGAAGGGACATCAAAAGCAACGAGAGCAATTACTGCTGTGTTGGTACTAAAAGTCTGAGCAAGGAAAACATGGGCTTAGTGCTGAGTAAGGTGAGTGACAGTGGCAGCAGGCAGGTAAGGCTGAGATGCTCATCAATTTCTTTTGCCTCGATGTTCATCAGTGACTTTAGTCCAAGGTAGGAGATTACAGTCTGGATTGGTGGACAAACAGGTAAAAAAACTAATTTCATGATCAGACTCAGAGAGTACTGGTTGAAATGCACCCTACAGGAAGACTGGTAATGGAAGAACTCTTGTGAAGTCTGTTCTGGGCCCCCTGCTTAACACCTTTTTCAGTTATGTAAAGGAAGTGACAGAGGGTTTGCCTCCCAGATTTTGGCAGGAGAGAGCAAATAGGGAGGAACAATCAATACACATGAAGGTCAAGGCTGACACTCAGAGTGGCCCAAAAGCTGACATAGTGGTTCAGTGGCAGTCTTATGTAATTCAAAAAGGACAAGAGCAAAATCATACACCTGGAAATGGAGAATTCCTGGTTATAGGACACGCTGGGACTGCCTGGCTGAGTCTGGTCTGTGGCAAAGGCCCACAGTGTTGATGGGCAGCAAGCTGATGAGCCAGCAGTGAACCTGGCAGCAAAGGAGCCAGCAGCATCTGGACTGGATTATCGTCCCACTCTTCAGGAGTGTCTTCAACAGAGCCCACCAAGATGGGCAGTAACTGGAGTGCTTGCACAGTGTGGAGGGGCAGAGGGATTTGGGCTTGTTCACCTTGTAGCAGAGGTGGTCTGGGGGGCCCCGGACCGCACCCTGACAGTACCTACAAAGATGACATGGAGAAAATGGAGCCAGGCTTTTCAACGTGGTGCATGACAGGAGAGCAAGTGTCAAATGTTGAGATGAGAAATGGCAGTTGGAGTTTTTCCTGCGCAGTGAAATAGTGAGGTCATGATGTCGCTCCCATATGTGCAGAATTTCAGGACCAGACTGGAAAGAGCTTTGTGTGACTTGATCTTAGCTTATAGCTGTCTCTGCTTTGTGCAGGAGATTGGATTAGAGACCTCATGATGTCCCATCCAATCTGACTTATCCTGAAAAACAATTTTACTTTAGTTATTGTTAATGTTGTTTTTCTAAAAAAGAATTAATTTAGAGTTATAAATTTAAAATTAATTTAGATTCATTGAAATGTGGCAGTGGCTCCCTAGACTTTTAGATACAATTCTAGGATCAGGAGCATATTAAAACACTCCAGGGTTTTCTTCACTTTTACTATGTAGAGAGAAGCTTAGTTCAGATGAAGGCAAGTATAAGTTGTTGTTGGATTTCTTGAGCTTATTCCATATATAGAAAATAAAATTTGTGATTGGTTTGTGAAACATAAAAGCAGTTTATGAAATTTTATGAGTCTCCAGGTAATTTTTTTTTCAGAGTTATGATAAGGCTCAAACTAACTAAAAAATATGAGAAAAGGAGAAAGTTTGTGAGCAGATGGGCAGACATCTAACAGTTTTCTACTACAAAAGAAGGCTTTACTCTTCCTCTCTTTTCTCTCCCCATACCCCATTTTTTTTTATTGTCAGATCCTTCCATGAGCAAACTTAACTGATATGCAGAGAACAATTTGGATTTATTTTCAGAAGTTTTAATGTGTTAAGACAGCCCCCACAGAGTGGTCTGAAAAGCACAGATGTTGGCAGAAAGAGGGAGGTGATGAGAGACTGTTGACAGGAGTAGAGAACAGGACCCTTTTTGGCAGTCTTGGTCTATTAGATTGCCTCATTGCATTTCCTCATTCCACTTTTAATGGGTAAGAGAGCTGTAATTGTCAGGTAGTTGTAATAACTGTTGTTAAAAGGCTTTAGGCCTTTTCCCAGCAATATCAGTGAAATGCGGCTGTTATGCCAGATCTTCAGTTGCATCACTTGTTTCTGTTAAAAATTACTCTGTAGCAATATGACTTTTTTTTTTCTTGTATTAGGTGCGAGAAGCTGCTTACAAGATTTTTCTCCACTCAAACTCTCAGCAGTTGGCTCGATTGGAGGAATTGCTTGCTAGCCGAAATAGCCTGGCACAGTTGGTTGGCTATGACACCTTTGCCCACAGGGCTCTTCAGGGAACAATGGCCAAAAATCCAGGTATTAGGCATGTATGGAAGAACATGCTAAGAAGTCAAATGTGTAATGGATGAGGTCAAATGTTGTTAGTTTCTTTAGCTAAGCTTACAAATACTTCTTTCATTGTTGTGTTTTATTGCAGTTACATTTTGCTGTGTGCCATACTCAGTGCTCGCTGTAAATAACAGTACTCACTGAGGAGAATCTGGTGTTTTGGTTCAGAATTGAAGCTCATACCTTAGATTATGAAGGTGTCATTTTCTCAGCACATAACGAAGTAAATGTGGTACTAAATCCTCTTGAAATAATGTCAGTAGAGTAGTTCGTTAAAAAATCTAAAGGAATTTTTGTTTGGAATATTCTCATGTAAATTTAACATCCTTAAGGAAAAAATAATTTTAATAATTTTTCCTTCCTTCTAGAAACAGTAAGGCAATTTCTGGAGAAGCTTTCTGAGCAGTTGTCTAAAAGGTATGTCTTTTTCACTAAGTTTTTTTTTAACCATACTCTTTATGTCAAGAATAGAGGAACTTGTGCACTAAAAAGTTGTCGGTGCTGCTCATTATGTGCTCTGATGAAACAAAAACCAAGGCTTCCCCAGAATTTTGAGAGAAGACTTAGAATAAATTCTGTGTCTGTGATCAGAGAACACCCAGGACTGAATGCAAGAAATGCAGTTAACAGCAAACTAGAAGACCAAGTTGAGGTGTAGAACACCTCTCCTGGTCTTCTTGTCATATGCACAACTCCATATAATTTACATCTATAAACAAATTTCCCTGTTTGTCCCTCTTGCTTCCCTGAGCTCCACACAGCACAAAGCAGTTTCATCACTGGATATAAATGGGATGCATTGTAAGAATGAAAATGATTTGGATCTGTACAATCACAGAAAGAGGGACTGAATTTGACAGTACCTGAATGGCAGCAGCAGAGTGAAAAGGTTTTTCTATTGTTGTATGTGGGCCTACCATTTTATATAGTACTATAAATCTCTGATGATGGACATTTTATTAGGATGGAATATTATCATGTACTGTATTTCACTGCTCAAAAACCTTTTGTTAACATTTTTGTCATAAAAATATTTTTCAGAACTCAAAAAGACTTTGAAATGATGACAAAGATGAAAACAAAGCTCAACCCCCACAATTCAGTAAGTTACATCTCCATATGTGAT
Source organism: Buphagus erythrorhynchus (assembly GCA_013400855.1). NCBI lineage: Eukaryota > Metazoa > Chordata > Aves > Passeriformes > Sturnidae > Buphagus > Buphagus erythrorhynchus. Next base: position 14,313 of record VZTT01024771.1, on the reverse strand, counting down.
TGTCTGTTTTGTTTCTTTTAAAAATACAGTATAAGGTAATCATGTTCTACAATTACTTCTACTTTAGTGTACAAGATGTAGTTGAATTAGAAACATTCTCTCTTCTGACTTCAAATGCATTCTACTAAGCTGCTGTATTAAAACCAGATAATTGAGCATGAGAGAGCTGTTGGTTTATACAAAGTGATACTGAGATTACCAAAACACAAAGTAGTGAAAGGGAGTATCACTTTGCTTTGAATTAATTGACTCATTTGGAAACTAAAGACTGTACTTTAGGTTAGATTCAAGTCCAGTTTGTATACTACCATTGAATGTATCTTAATGCTGTACATATCTAGGTTTATCTTTTTATTTGAATTGAGTTTATTTCTTGAAATCTGGTATGAAGTCCTATCTTACAGTTGAATAAGAAGACCAATCTTCAAGAAATGTTAAAAAAGTTTTCAGGTTATGATATGCGATGCTATTTTTGGTTTGAGCCCTAATTGTTTCCCATGATGTTTTAAAGTTCTGTGATTTAAAATTCTGAAACTGCAGAAATACTCAAATGAAACACAACTTTTACTTTGGGTTCACTTGTTGTCCATTATTGTAATTATAGGCTGGAATTCTTTTTCAGATGCTGATGCCATGGGATCACCCCTACTACAGTGGAGTTCTTCGTGCTGAGAGGTAAGCTCCTTATGTTTCTGCTTGTAATGTAAATGAGTGTCCTTGCAATAAAGACAAAGAAAGTCCTCAATATAAACAGGATTTCTTTCTTTGAAGATGTACTTCAATATGAAAAAAATAAATATTATCTGGTGGGAGCATTGTTTATAACATTTTTTAGTTACTGCTGGAATGCTTGTAGAAGTTTTTGGCTCCTGTGTTGTTTTGCAGGGAAGTATTGCCCTCTTTGAAGATAAGAGGAAGAAACAGTTGCACTGTTTAAAAATAAATTTTGAACACTGAATACAATTCAACTCCTCGTCATATTTTGACTTCATTGTGCTTCTTACTGAATGTGCAACTTTATCCTCTTCTGCAGACTTGAAATAGCAACTTCTTCAGTAAATCTTTACTGCTTATGAATAGAATTCATTCTTATCTCTCTTGCAAAAGCTGTGAAATAAATCTTTTACATAGACTTAAATAGTGCACGGGGCCTCTACACATAATGAGATGTGAGCTCTGAAAGATGTAAGCACTGCATGTTGCCTCTATTAGATCAGCAGCAGTGAAACCTTTTAGGTTTCTGTTAGAAAAGATAATTGAAAGTTGTGCTGTTCTCACAAGGGGGTTTAGAAAGAAATCTTTCTTCACTGCAGATTTACAGTTTTTTTGGTTTTCAAACAAATAGACTGGATGTATCTGATTAAAATAGTAGTTTTCTCTGGATCAGAAAGCTGTGGTAGTATAGACATGCTATGGAAGGATTGCCAGCAGCTGGCCTGGTTGTTTTCAGAATTGGTATGTGCCATAAGCACCAATTTAGAGCATTAGGTGTAGAAGGCACTGTGGTTGTTTTCCTGTAGGAGTGTTTTCTGGTGCTGATTGTCCTTAGCCTTACTGGTCTTACTGTCTTTCTTAAATCTCCTCATGAAGCTAACTATCTCATAATTGAGTTGCTGATGATCACAAGTAGATTATTCTGCTCTTTCTGGCATTTGAAAGAAAAATATTTCCTCTCCTTGGGGGGCTTTGTAAGAGACCCGATTAAGTTACTTTAAGAATTGCATGGTGGCTTTGTGAAGGGAGAACTGCAGGTAAAACAGACCTAGACATTGGCAGTGTATCTTTGCTGTTCTTTTGTATTCAGGCACCAAGTCTGGAAGTTGTATCAGAGTCTCCTGAGTCTATGTAGGGCTTCCCTGATTACCATGCAGGATTCAGGCCCGATTTTTTTCTCCCTCCAGTTTAGGCAGGACTATTTGTTTCTGGAACGTATACAAGCATCTACAAAACTGGGGAAAAAAAGTAGTTTTCCTTTCCATTGTGTGCAGACCTGCTTTGCTTTAGCACAAGTGTAGATCTTTCACAGTCCTGTTTTCTGGATAGTTGTCTGTCTTTGGAAGAAGTGTTTGATCTGACTGACTGAACAAGGCTTTACATTTATTCTGCTCATATTGTGAGTGTTAACAGGGTACTGGATACTGGGTAATCAGCTCAGAAAACTGAAACTCACTTCTCCCCTGCATAGTGTCAAGGACTGTGCTTTATGAGTGAAACTCGGCAGGAGTCAGAGTATTCATACAACAACCAGAGGATGGGAATATACCTTGTCATATCTGTGCCCTAAATGCCCTGTTACCCAAATGGGATTCTCCTAGCCTTTGTCTTGTATTTGTACTTACCTTGTTTGACAACATCCCTTCTTGAATGCCCTGTGGGTGCTATGGTATGTTCAGGTCAGCACTTTTGTGACTGGAAGATGAGAGCTGTATCTGTCACACAAACCTTCATGCTTTCCTGGAGTTTGACATTTGGCTATTTGTTGTTATTCTCTTCCTAACTGAGACAATTATCTTGTAGTATTAAATTATTCATCTAAGGAAAAGTGATGTTGTTTTCCTTGATTGGTTGGTTTTTTCCAATGGGAAAATGATTGAATTTTTTTAAAAGAATATTGTTTTTCTTTTTTTTATTTATAAACTCAATAAATTATTTTTTTACTTCTATTTTATTTTGCATTTTTTCATCTTGGAATCACAAAATATGTTTTCAAAGAAGATGCACTTAACTGTCATGCATTTCTCCTGTTCTTTGTTTAGTCTATTAGATTTTTTTTTGTTCTCTGAGGACTTCTTTCTTTTGGAAGTAATTTACTTTTAGCTTTAGGTCTCTAACAGAAATATCATGGTTGTATTTGTAGTAGTGCTGTGCACAGAGCATGGCTTATGTATTTGTCTCTCATGTTTTGGGACTCACTAGTAGTTTGCATGGTGGATTTTTGTATTAGTATTTTCTATTTTCTTCTGCTTAGTAAAACATTTTTATTGAAAGGGAAGCAAATGTATGCTTTTGGGTATTCCTACTGCTGTTACTGTGGCTCCAGCTGAAGTACACACCCACAGTTTCCTAGGTACATAAGATGCAGATTATCTTTACAAATGTAGGTATAAAGAAAGATACTACAGGGATTTAGTTCTTGATTAAGTAATGCAGCACTAGGGGGTGCAAGAAATATTAGATGGGACAGTGTGTCTGCTGGAAAATGTCTACTGTTTCTTAGTTTGGCCTATTCAGCCATTCCTCTTTAGTCCTCCAGATTTTGACCAGCTACATCTCAAATGACACTGAAACTCATGGCATATTTTTAATGTGTCTATTTTATATTTGTAGCATGTTGTGTATTTTAAATGTATTTATATATTTTATCTTCTAAATACACATTTAGCCTTTACTGTAACAGGATTAAGGAAATAAATCCTTCACTAGATTTCTAATAACTAGTTTTAAGAGGTAGATGTTTTCTTCTGAAGGATGCAGGATGCCCTCATGCGTTTGGACAGTAGAGTTGGTGCTGTGCGCTGTCGCATGGGGCTGGTTTTTGTCACTGCTTCCCACGGCGTTACCGATCGCTGCTGCTGTTCTGTCTCTTGAACAGCAGGAGGCGCTCCAGACTCAAGCCACAGAGCTGCGGTTGTGCTGTCCAAACCCAGCCACAACAATTTTGTTTCTGTCAGCTTTCACCAAGTACTTTCCCTGGAAACTTGATCCCACTTCAAAAGCGTAGGGCTCCCATTGATGGGAACAGGATATTTTACTTTTTTTTTTTTTTCCCCAGACTATGTTATGTAGCCTCTCTGGCTTTAAACCTATGCTTAAGACAGTGTAATGTTTTTGTAGCTATAGTTTAAGAGGCAGGGAAAATACATGTCAGTATAATGTACTTTTAAGAGAAGCAGGAGACGAAAGTCTGAAATTCATGGTAGTAGTATCTTAAAAGAAGATAGAGTAATTAGGAGAACCTCAAGAATTTTGGCAGGCTAGGGGTAATAAACCAGTGAATGCTAGAACATGCTTCAGCCCCTAACAAGTAAGAAGATGTCTAATATGTATATTATAAAAATAATAATGTTGCATTTTAGTGCAGACAAGTACCCAAGTATTAATTAAATTGCATTACTTCTCAGTAAATGCAGCCGTAATTCTCAAGACCCTGATCTTGCAAAGATGTGGTAGTCCTGCTGACTTTTTCCAGGTCAGAGAAAAAAGCACAACAGAAAATCACCCCAAAATGCTGTGAGACACTTTTTGAGGTCAGCCATTGCCTTGAAGGTAGGATTGGCAGTGCTTACTCACTTCTGACAGAGGTGCAGTGAGCTTTGTGTATTTGGTATTGACTCTTGTTTCCTTAACCTATGGTTCTTGCCAGGCTGGGTTGACTTTACTGGCTATAATTCACTGTTAGGACTTCAGTCAAAATGTCCCAGATTTTATTCAACTTGAAGCTGTGATGTGCTTGCAGAGTACTGACTCTGTGCTAGTCCCTTTCTTTGAGGCTGCAGAAGGAAGTAAGACCAGCCTTGAGGATGACAGATCAATGCAAAAATAAGTTAGTTTCCTGATGAGTAGGAAAATGAAGCCACCATGACAGCTGCAGGCATTTTGGATCTTGGGGTGCCATCTTAGCAGAAATTAGGAATAAATCACCTCCTTTCTTGTTGGGACTGTACGTAGGTTACTGGCTTCAGGGGAGGGTGGATGCCACTTCTGGGTTTTTTCAGAGGGGTAGGTTCAGTACCAAGGTATGAAAATGTGCATCGATGTTTCACAAGTTTCTAAAAGCTGCAACTAATATTGAGGTTTGCAAATTACTAGTAAAAAAACTTGTTCATGGCTGCTTTTTGTAAAATTATTTTTAGTTTTATGAAAGACTGTTATCTCTGGGGAGTGCCGTGTGGAAGAATAGCCCAGACCCCTTGCAGAACATGTGAGAAAACTGTCACTCTGTTCAATTTGAAAGCTGAAGTGGAAGAGTAATGCAAAATGTAACTAGGAAATTTTTCAACCAAGGTGCTTAGAGAGGAGAACTTTCTGTAACAAACTATTTATAAGAAAGGGAAGGCATGCCTTCTGTTAAATCAACTAATGTAGGTATAGAAGGTCCACTTTAACTCACCAGTCACTAAAGCTGGTGGATTAAGCTTTTTGGAGGGAAACCTGAAAGTTATTGAAAAGCATTGCTGTGAAGCAGAATTCAACTTTCAATAATTATTTCTTCATTCAAAACATTGTGGAAGAACAAAGAAATTGTTGATTTGAAAATTAAGTCAAATCTAAAAGTTGCATGCAGTGTTGATACCAGTATTCCAAATTACCCCTTGACCTCCTCCAAAATATTCTGGGAAGTACAATTAACAGAAAGTAAAGAGGAATGTGAAATACAGGTGCTACTTTATAGTTGATGAGAGTACAAAGGCTTTTTATTATTATTATTGTTATTATTTTTAAGAAATCCAGAGTCTTCTATAAATCATGGTTAAGAGTCTCCCTTTAGGTAAAGAATTAAGTTTCATAGTCTGGCATGTAATGAAAATTGGAAGGGGTTTTCCTTGTCTTGATCTCTTCAAGTTAACCTGAGGGGTTCATCTCACTTTTATCTTCACTAACAAGATCTTTTCAAGTTTCTTTGAAAGTTTTGACAGGATCTGTTTTATTAGAGATAGTTAACTTCGTCTTCTATATTTTTGTGGGTGTCAAAAGGATAATAATTTTTCCTCACAAAAACCCCCAAAGAAGTCAGGATATATCAGGGACTACACTTAATAGCCACTGATAAGAATTTTTGCCTGGCAGCTAATTTGCAATTGTTAAGAGTCTGAATGCTTGTGTTCTGAAGAACAGTGATCCTAATTCTAATATCTCTAATGTTCAATTTTATAAAAAGCATTTTTAATAGACTAGATGAGTCATGTTGCACAAAACAGTCTTAGCCTTGTTCCATAGATACATCTTAAATTAAAGTGATTTTGAGTCTGCATTTTATTTAGACTCAGTGAAATCATACAAGCTTAGAAATAATTATTTATAATCACATACTGCAACTTTGTTTCTCACAGGGCACAGCCTTTTTGTTTGAAGCCTGCTGTTCTTCAAGAATAACCAAACCTCATTGTGTCAGTTAACTTTTTTTATAATAGTTTTTTTAATTGGTTTGGCTACTTTGCTTCTCTTAAAAATACTGCTGTGTTGCAAACTGTGAAAGTAAAGTGTCTGGATTTCTTAAATGTCGTTTATCCTTTAATAAAAAGCAGGAATTTACATTAAAGAAACTACAGCTTTCTTTGATATGTCTACTTTTGTTAAGAAGGTACTGAGATTTCTCTTCATAAAGTTACTGAGCTCAAATTCTGACAGAGTATATGAGAAAATTTTCATTCTTTACTGGACTTTATTATAAATACAAATGCTTTGGCATTTGAAATCAGATGTTCAGAGTGAACTAAGTTACTGGAATATGCAAAATTAACACAGAGCAAACCTATTATGTTCAAGTTTGTGTGTCTCAGTCTTTTATGGTTTTTGACATGCAAGCATGAAAGTTATGCAATTCTACAGGAGAAACAAATAATTCATTATTATAATAAAAAGGACCTCTTTGAGTCTTGATTTTTATCTTTTTTAAGTCAAAGCAGCTTAACTGAAAGTTTGGCACAGAGGAAAATATTCTTTTCCACTGCAGAGGAGTTCATGTATATATTTGTTGATGCTGCTACTGATTTGTGCAGGGTGAGTGTGTGTTGGTGTCCACTTTTTATTTACATAAATGTTGTACTTCCTACATAAAAACTAAAAGCAGCTTTGTAAAAAATATGAGTATCTAGGCATGTACAAAATTCTTGATTTCAGGAAGTCTTCTTTTAGATTAATCATTGTGTTTTCTGATGGGTGTGTGTATGTCTGTAACGGATAGAAATTTTGATATTTCCTTTTCCTGTTCTTCCAGAATTACATTCAGATCCTTTAAGTTTCACGTAATGGCTTAAGAAAATTTTTGTGCTCAAGTTCAAGGGTAGTTGGGAAGATATTTTTGTTGCAGTACAAATTGCAAATATCAAAATTGAATCCATACCTGAATTTTTTTTACCTGAGATACACTAGAAGAAATTTTACATGTTAAGAAATCTTTTTGACTGGAGTATATAGTTCTCTGCAAAGTTAACACCATCTGAGATCCATCTCTTTTGCCTGCATTTTCAAAGGCATATTCCCATAGAAAATACTGTGCTCTTCATCCTTTTGGGATTAAACTACACAACATTCCTGTCAGGGAAGCCTAAATTCCAGACAGAAGCAAGAACACATACCTGAACTCTAGACTTGTGCTAGCTACCTCTAATTGGTACCTTATAAAGCTTGAAAGTGTAATATTTGTGTCTGCTCTTCTCTGGTGACATAGACATCCTAAGGCCCAAAACTCACATTTTAAGCAAAAGGATATCCAGACAGGATGTTTGATTCTTGCCCTGGCTTGCTTAGCTGCCCTGAATCCTTTTTCTTCCTTAGGAAATGCCATAACTATGTTTCCATGTGTTTGCCAGCTTTGGAGACAGCAGTGCAATGTTTTGCTGGTGATGTTACTCTGCCATGTGCATCATCCTCCCTGCTGAAGAGTCTGTCTGCTCTTCTGGGGCTGCACATTACAGCTTACAAGAAAACTTGTCTTCCAGCTCTTCTTTGCAGTAGTTGTTGTCACTAAATGCTGCCTGTCTCCCAAACATTAAACTTTCTTCCTAGTAGCAGTAACTCTTAACAGAAATTTTACTGGTAGCAGAGTGCCTGTTACTGTAGTTCAATGTGGGTCATGATAATTTCCTTTCTGATTTCTTTTCCCAAAAATACTTGAGTGCACTTCCTGTTGGAGATAAAATCGTAACTTGTCTGAATAAATGTGGAGGCAGCTTGCCAAAGAGTGTGCTCATAATAAAGCAGCTGCTTCTTGCAGTTTTATTTCAAATTTTTACTATTTGTTTTAAATAGAAGGCTCAAAGCTGTACAACTATTCAAGCTCACAACTGATAACAGCTTGAAAATTGTGCATAAAATGATTCTTAGAATGGTTGCTGCTTTAACATGTAGTATAATAAAAGTAATTATATGCACAGTAAGGTCATCAACATTTATTAATATGTAGATTATGAAGATAGCTTTGCTCTGACTAGTGAGCATTTCAAGGGCAGGCTAAGCTAAAGCACTTTGGAAGGTCTGCTCCTTTTTGTGTAGAGTCAGTCAGTATCAGCTAATTCATTGACTGAAATGTTGTCCTTTTCATTCTGTTGATTGAAAAGTAATGTGCAGTAGAAACCCAGAATAACAAAATTGTTAGGATTGAAAGAGACCTCTGGAGATAATCTTGTCCAACCCCTTGCCAAGGCAGGAATGCTTTGGTTTTCATAGGGTTTTGTTGGGAGGCTTTAGTCTGCATTTACAAGTACAATTGGTTTTATGTTTGAAACAAGGGGATCAAAGAAGCACCATACACCTGGGATGGAAGATGGGGAACTTTGAGTTTTCCCTTTAGCTTCAGGAGAAATTAATTTTACAGTCTTGGATCAGCCCTCAAAAAGGCTCTGCATCCTACACAGACAAGTTCTGTCTTTGTTACTGGGCAATTTAAAATGCTAAAGGTGTGTATTGAGGGAAGTCTTCTTAAAGTTTTATGTGGTCTTTTAGAAAATCTGGCTCGGGTCAGAGTATGTTGAAGATATAACCTGAGACCCTTTAACAGCATGAGAATTTTCGTTGAAATGACTGAGGGAAGAGAAGTTTGGATTGCTGTCACAATCACAGTCCCCATTGCTGCCAAAAAGTGAGCTACCATTTTTTTAGATTGGTATGAATTTGAATGCCAAAAAACTGTGCCTGGGAAACGTGTTCTTGCAGTTCCACTAACGTGATGAAGCTGTCAGTAACTGAGATTGTGTAATCATTTGCTAGCTAACAGATGCTTTTTTTCTTGTCATCTGNTTTTAGAGATCTAGTAGAGATTGCAGCATTTCTTGTTCTGTTCATTTAGTATTTTTATTTTTGGGGAAGGTTCAAATCTTTTCATTTATTCTCTTTTCCCCATTGTCCTCTAATCTTACCTAGTGTTATATCTTTTATTTTCCAATGAGTAGCATTAAATCTTGAAGGTGGGGGCTAAGAAAAGAGTCACTCATATGCTTGCTCTTGCCACTGAAAAGCAGGATCATCTATCAGTAATAATTCCAGGAACTGAAGTTTTGGTTA
>VZTT01024769.1:7384-23362 GCA_013400855.1 Buphagus erythrorhynchus | reverse complement strand
CCAGAAGTCTAGATAAATTTTCCTAATTTGATTTCAGTGATCAATAACATGTGCTCAGTAGAGGTGCCTTGGGAAGACCCACTAAATGAGCAGTCACATTCACCAGATATACTCTCTTATTAGTGGTTACTTTAGAAACAATTGTTTCTGAAATGAAAGATGAGTAAAATTACATGTAAACTATTGCCTTTAATAGACCAAAGAGGACCTTAAAATTAACTGAAGAGGAAAAATATAATATGATTTTGTGGCTTTTTCACACAGCACTTATATAAGAAAGAAAANCTGTCAAACCTCTTCAGTTGTTTGAGAGATCTTAGGGACCTATGAGCTCCCAAGAAAAAGCAATGCCACATCCTGAACTTATAAGCTTCATTAAAAAGACCATTATCACCATTTTTAATAGCCAGCTGAAAACAACTGAATTTTGTCTCTAGAGCTCAGGCTACATCAGTAGGTGAGGGCCTGATATATTCCTGACATCCTGGGCAGAGGAGGCAGCAGGCATGTGGAAATCATTCCCCAGGCATCCCAGATGTGCTCTGTGCTGCTTCCCATACTGACTGCAGGTGCCCAGGTGCTGGCAGTGGGGAGCATATTTCAGATGGTAAAAAATACTGCACACCATCTATGAGAGAGGAGTGAGAAAAACATGAGAAACAGCCCTTCAGATGCCGAGGCCTGAGAAGAAGGGAAGGGGATGCTCCAGATCCCCCTGCAGGACCTACACTAGAGTCAATGGACATTCCTGAATGACTGCAGCTGATGGAGAGTTCATTCTGGAGCAAGGGAAAACTGTGGAGAGTAAAGAGCAGCTGAGGGGAGCTGTTATGAACTGAGCCCAAACCTGCTGCATTTCTGTACTGCTGGCTAAGAGCTGGTACCACATGGAAATTTAAGTCCTCAAACTTTGACTATCACCATTCACTAATTTAAGATTTGGTCCTTTCAGTCTTGAGTAATAGGAGTAGTACTCATTGAAGTCCATGTCCACAGGCTGGGGTAAGATAATAGATACAGTACTTTGAACAAACCCTGCACAACTGGCACAGAGCAGAGAGGTAAAATAGTGGCTCTACTCTATCACCAAAACTGCATCCAGGCTCCTAAGTTAAAACATACCTCAAACATCATTTCAGTCAAGGAACATTTTCTAGAGCTTAGGAACATACTGCTCACATATAATTTTTCTACAGTGCTATAGAAGAGGAAATAGAGATAACAACTTGGGAGTCTTCTACCTTTTGTCCCCCACCAGAAAGGAATCCTGGAGCAGTCAGTGAGGTGGGTTTAGTAGTGGCTCCACTGGAAAATCCATAACAAAATATTTTATTCTGAAAAGACATAATTTTATCTGCAGTAAAACAAAAGCAACAGAAAAACCTTTCTTCTTGAAAAGTCTGGTGTTTAATGGTTTGAGGCCACATGAGGCTGCAGCAAAGGATTCAGACATAGATATCTTTTTAAGAACCCAGTGCTCTGGTCCAGTATTTCACAAAAACTCAGTCTCATAAACAAGCACACACATACATAGGCTTTGTACATTTGTTGATCTCTAATTTCTTTTTCCTCTTGACAGAGCTTATAATAAATCAGAAAGGGTAACAGGCAGAATTACCACACAAGAGAAATGAACTGGAAAAATGGATAATAGTGTTTATGTTCATAATTTACATTCCATTTGCAGCTTCATTCAGAACTGCAGCCCAGTAGCCAGTTGCAGTCTATTCAAGTGAGTCAAATAAAAGACTTTTATAATTTTTGTTGAACAATCTCTTGGTTTGCCTGTAAATAAAATTATTTTTGTTAAAAGCTATTGAATTTGCTCCAGGTAATGAATCATTTGTGGCACACTCTGAGCACAATAATACAGAGAGATGCCTGGACAGGAAACCTACTGGAATTGGTAGGACAGCAGCATCAGTTCTGGCACTTCTCAGGTTTGCAGTTATAGAAAACATTTTGTCTGGAAAAAACCTTTCAAACCTTAATTTAATAAAATTGAAGAGGGAAAGAAAACAAAATTCAACACAAACTTTCACTCTCTTGCAGAGAAAAAATAGAATTTCTGGATGATTTCAACTAGCTTTTAAAATGCACTTTGGTAATTTGTTAGCAAGAAATGTGAAATACTCTTAAGTGTATACAGCACATTACCAAATAAATAGGTTTTCTGGCAGCTTTTTCAGGCAAACAGATGAATTGGTCTATGAAAAAACATCATGTTATGTCAGATATTAAAACATGAACACAATACAATTTGTCATGAAACTACATGGCAAGTTTTGATCTCAGCTAATTCTAAAATGAAACAGTGTTTTTGAAAAGAGTCATGGGCAGCAAAAAAAATGCAACTGTAAACCATACTGCAGACAGCAGTGTGACAGCAGCATGCTGCAGAAGCAACACACAATTCAGCACTCACTTGCTGACCAGCCTTGAGAAACTTTTGTCATTTCCATTGCATTTTCTTGAGAAGTGAAACTGAAAACTCTTTTGCCCCACATATTTCCTGGTGATTTCCACAGCCAAGCCACAGAAGAGACAGAGTCAGGTGTCCTGCATCCTCTGCAGTTCAACTACAGTACAATTCTGGAAAACCTGGTTTTCAGTTCTCTTAGGGGAAAAAAGGCAATATTATAATTCAAAAATTCAGCTTGAGAAAATGTGCATTAATGCCTAGTATTCCAAAAGAAAATTTTTAATCAGTTTCACTTTTCATCTGAAAACATCTGTGGGAAAACCTTCCTCCCCTAATTGCCAGAGAGGTTCATAGGGCCCCTCAACCCACTGCCATCTTTCCATCCACACACAAGGAACAGACACACAGACTGTAACCCTCATCTTTGCAAAACATTCCTGGTTTCTTCTTGGGAATTCCTTGGACTTTGAAACTGCTCCTTTAGCTTTCCCTCCAGACCCATAATCTGCAATGGGAGTACAGGAGGCTCTTGGTCACAACAAGCCATACATTTCACTCCACATCTTCTGCCCGCAGATCTCCTGTCCCTCTCTTGCCCCTTAGTTCCCTGCCCATATTTTTGCTCTTCTTCAACAATAGGCCAAGTAGTAAGTAACACCTTTTCACCACTGAGAAGCCATTTTCTGTGATATTTTACAGCTAAGAAAACCTTACCATTCAGTCACTTAGAGCAGTGATGGAAACTAAACAGGTGTTTGCTGCCCATGCAGTCTACACTTTCTGTTATACATAACATTTTATCACAAAGGAAAGCTTTTTACTTCAGCTGTAATCATGAATCTGTAATAAAGGACTGAGTCAAGCTGTGAATATGCTACATTAGCTACAAATTATTCCTAATCTACATACATTCCCAGCTATGGCACTCAGTAGATAGGAAATTTATCATATTTCCCACATAACTGTGCAGCTATTGTATTAAAAAATGTTGCCCTTCTCCTCCAGAGACAGCCTGAAGGGTGTTCAAAACTGTGCAAACTGAAAATATCCAAAACTTGGACAAGACCTAAAAATATAAATGAAGAAGTGGTTGGCTGGAGCACAGTGCTAAAAAGGCCAAGGTCATGGGTTCAATCCCTGTATGGCCATTCACTTAGGAGCTGGACTCCATCCCCCTTGTGAGCCCCATCCAACTCGGGCCATTCTGTGATTCTCAGGTGAGATTGCTAAAAATAAGAGTTAGGTGAATAGAACTTCTTCATTTCCTGAGAACTCATCCTTGCAAAACATTTTCTTTCAAGCATGAACAGCAGGCCTGAAGCTAACTCTCAGATCTCTTCTTATTGCTCGTGTGACACGTGAGGATAAGCTCAGATATTCTGCATAAAAGCCAGATCCATTTTCCTTCCTTTACACAGCAATACAAAGCTACTCATACTCCAAAATCTGCAGCTCTGAATGATCAAATCCAGCAAACTGCCAATGGTCCTAAAGCAGCTTCACTAAATCCACTCTTCAGTAACAAAAAACTTGCCCTGAAGTTCAGCTCCCAGCAACAGCTACACAGCAGAGCCCTGTATATACTTATCTGGGGAAAACATATTGCATACAGCACATTGCTATCTCATGCTCTAATTAAAGGAATGCAAATATACCTGCAATCTTGCCCTAGAGACCCAATCATTTGCATTTTTTCCTCATAGAATCATTTTGACTTATCATCATGACTGTAAGTTATCTGAAACATGAGGTGATATCATGAACTCTTCCTCAAAATTGCTTTCAGAAACTAGAAGAACCTTTGATTTGCCCCATTACTAAGTACCTGCTATGCAATCCACAACCATCAATTTAGAGCAAAATCCTGGACATGAGGTGAAAACTTATTTTTTCCTCCATTAATCAGAAGAATGCATTTCACCATACAATTTTCCTGAGGTGAAAAAGAGCATACTTGTCAAAGCAAAGCTTTTAAAGAGATGTTTTCTATATTTTGTATGAATTCAAGAATTTATTTATAAAATTTTAATGTTCACATTGTACTTTAGGGTCAAATTAGAATCTTTTCTGTATAAGAAATTTATATCTTGCATCTCTCTCTCTTAATTTGTATTTTTACATACAAATCTTCATGATTTGACTTCAAAATTTGACTTGAAAAAGAAGAGTTCATACTGTAGTGTATTGGTCATTCTTGTGGCTTTTCCAGCCCATGTTTAAAATTTTAACATTGGTCGAACTTGGAAAGCATCTTAGTTTTTCATCATACCAGAGTTAAAGTTACTGGATACTGCAGGTCAAATGCAGCACCCTTCAGACCAAAATTAAAGGACTTCATTTCTACTTAAGGAGAACACAATTAAAGTATTAACAGAGACAAGACACAAACAGCTCTTCTGTGCTTGTTTCACAGCAAATAAACCCTTAGGACCCTGTAAAAGTGAACAGTGCCTGCAGAAGCAATTACAGCTTGGTGCTTAAGTTAGAGAACCAAATACAAACAGGCAGAGAAAGCAGTCTTACCTTTTCTCTTCCCCTTTATTTCTACCTTCATGTGGCTGCATCTTTTAACCTGTTCAAGCTGCATTTCTTTAGCTGATGACATTTGGATTGTACTGGTAATTAGCCTGAGGAGGCAAAGACTAATGACCCCAATTATTGCTGGAGGCACAGCTGGAGAATCTTAAAAGCTAAAGTTTATCAGAATGTGTGTGGGGGTAGAGGGTGTTGCAAACAGAAGAGCTTTCTACAGCATAAGATAGCTAAATGGAGTTGCTGTGTTCTTGCTATGTATCGCAAATTAAAGTCCTTCATGGGCAAAAAGAGGGGGTTTTTGTTGCAGTGTTATTTTATAACAAGGAGAACTTTTGAGAAGTATAAGCACCACATTAAAAAGGTCCACATGTATTCAAAAGTGCCTTTTATTTCTCTAACTGTGTAGCCCTGCTAATAGAGAATTGCCACTACTAGCAGCAGATCCCATTGCTGTAGTGAGTTGGAAAGGCCTCTGTTGGCAGGATGAGATATTTATGACTCACACACAATGTGGCAGTGCAGAAAATGCAGCCTTGGTATGAGAGCAGAGTCCCTGTGAAATGGGGATGCAGGAAGTGGCATAGGTAAATACTGACATGGCGTGGCAAGAGGTGGGTCCAGTTTTTGGTGCAGATAACCCCACAGCTGTGCACAGATCTTCATAGTTTCCAGTCAAAAACCTTCAAAACATGCCAGAAAAGATAAAAGAGCACCTGAAGCTGGACAGAACTGATCTTTGGGGTAGTAAATAGAACAAAGAAATAGTGTCTGATAAATGCAAGGAGTACCTTGTATGTACAGTAAATATGAATATAACCTGGCAGTGAGGAGCAATGAATAATATAGAAGTGTTAAGAAACACACAAATGGTGGATCTCAAGAGGGTCATGGGAGTAGAAAAGAGTAAAATGAACACCATATTTCTCCTGGGAAAGAACTCCAGATACCAGTGATGTCTCCTAACACTCCTCCACACACCAAACCCCAGAGTGAAGGCACTGACCTTTGGATCCAATGGAGTACAGGAAGGGTGAGCGTAACCCCACAAAAAGGGGTAGAAGCATCCATTGTAAATTTAGTAGTATCATTACTGTTGCTGACATTTTTCTGCATCAATACTGTGATTACACTATTCTTTGTTTTACTGTACAATTAGACACAAGCTAATGATGGTGCTTGAATTAAACTCCTAATATCCACTACATCTACACTAAATTATTTGCTTTACAGATAGATAAAAATATATGTATGTCATATTTTCCTAATACATATTTTTATAAGGAATGTTTGCCTTCCCCATGGTCAAGGTTCTGAGCATGACACTACACAGTTTATCAGGTAAACTCAATGAGTGAATTCCTTACTAATAGTTGTTTGCTTTACAACACAACTCATGATAGTTCAAATCAGCCAATTCTTAGCAACATGATGTCTCTGTTATGGTTGCCCTGTTGGACATTCTGCCTCTCTGACCATCCAAAATGTATGTCTTGCCCTTATGACCTCTGAAAAGAGATCCAAGGACACGGAGTGTAAGGGCCATCTAGAAGGAGAGGGCGTGCAGCAGCTACTCAAGACTGGCACTGTCAGTTTCTTGTAATATCATATTTAAAGATACTGGAAGAGTTATAACAAAAGTATTAGCAGAAATCATTCACAAAACTTTTCTGAAGAGCAAGACAGGATTCAATTTTCTCTGAGAATATGAATATTTTCATAAAGAAAACACGCAGTCTTCTCATTGTATCATAATGAAAATCTATGTGAGTTTGTATGGGACGATGGTCTAAAATATTTTTACACAACATTATCTGTTAATATTCTTCTAAGAACATTGAAAGCCCCCCCTCTAAATTTCAGTCCAGCTGTATGCTCTGCCTCTGTTTCTGAAGAACTTTGTAGTGCCCCGTGCAGACAAACAGGGCCAGCCCTGCCTGTTTGGGGACATCAGTGAGTTCATGCTCTCCTCAGGCGCACTGCACATACAAAAGTTATACTCTTCATTTTGCTCAGAGGAAAGATCACCCCAAGCCCAGGACAATGGTGAGCTCTCTGTGTGTCCTAGACCTACCTACAAGGATCAGGTGGGCACCACGTAACTCCATTTAAAAAGTACATTGAGAAAGCTGCTTTTGGGAAAGGGTCTCTTCCATGATCCTCAGGCTCCATTAGGGTGCAAATGTAGAAGACTGAACCATCTTCCTAGCTATATTTTTCTTTTCACTGTCAGAAGTATAGTTTTCCTTTGAAGCACAAAATTATTTCCATTGCCTATAAGGAGACTCTTCATGTGTGAGAAGAGTGCATAGACTGTGCACAAGTATAAGCAGCAATGGGATATTTCAAAGATAAGAGAACTTTAAGATATACCTCAGTGACATGAGGTGACATTCCACTTGGTGAAATTATAGTAATCCATTTCAAGACCCAGAAAAAAAAATACAGAGACAGCTACCTTTTTATTTTCCTTTTGGAGACAGAATTCCTCTAGATATTAATATACTTTTGGCTCACTGAACTTGAAGTACTTTTTAGGACAAGATAGACTCCATGCATGTTTAGTTATGATCAGTTTTACAGATCATGACCAGAGATGTCCAAATCTATCAAAAAATTAAAAATACACTATCCAGACAAGCCCTACCTCTGAATTAACATCTCCAGGAATGAAGGCATTGCTAATAAACAAAACAGATGGGCTAAATATCGTACACATAATCAATAGACAAAAGGGGGGAGGCAAATCCACATTTCAGTTTCTTTCCTCCGCCTTGAAGTAGATTGCATTGAAGTAGATTGCATGGAATTCACGTAGTCATGTAAGGAAAGTCAGTGAATATTTATTTACGAACTGCATACAGAAGTAACAAAGTTGGGCAATATGTTCCCAGGAATGCTCTTCCCAGTGTGCCCATCTCCCCCCGTGGCAGAGCCCCTTGGCCAGCAGCGTGGGAGCTGCTCCATCTCCTGTGGCAGGATCTCTCATCAGTGCCGGGGCTGATGGCGCCGCAGGCCGCAGCGCACTGTGCTGGAGCGCAAGGCAAGGAGCAAAAATGAAAGGAGTAATTTTCTTCAGCTCAGGCTTTTCCCCCGCTTTGATGTGATTTGTTAGAACACACTTAGTAATTTGAGAGCGTTCCTTTTCCCCCAGCCGGGTTCCAGCAGTACTTTCAGGGGGCCCTGGGGTGCCTGTCACTCTCTGACATCTGTTAGAGTTGAAGGCCATCAGTTGGGTTTGCACGTTGAAAACAAATTCTCAGTGGGGTCCACAATTTCTCTGCGCTGTTGCTGTGCAGCAAAGTAGTATCTATTGATCACTGACTGTAGCTGTAGTAGGTCAACAATTACTGCTGATGGGAGCTCTCCCACGCCTCAGTGCAGCAGCACACATTTGTGTTTCTCTAAATGAGCAGGTGGAGGGGAGGGGACTCGGGTACGTGAGACAAGGAAAGGCTCTGCTCCTGGGTGGCACTTTTATAAACAAAGAAACTTTAAAGCAGTCAAATCATAGAAATAAAACCACATTATCTAATACAGAGTATCCATCTGGCACAGGAAAATAAAAAAATGCCAGGAAAATTGAAGCTTGCATGCACAAGATTAAATGTCTACATCAAATAGTCAGAGATGATAATGAATTATTCCTAAACTCTCTCAATATTTCATCCTACATCTGATGTTTCAAATACAAGCACACACATACACAGAGGGAATTAAAGAAGAACTAATATATTTGAGAATAATTTCTGCTTAGAAACAGAGCTATTTTAGACAGTATTTCTTGCCTTACTTTTTAAAACACAATAAGACTTTGCAACTTCAATTAGCTCAATTCCACACTGTAGACAAAAATCACTGTGCTAATTGTAGGTAGGAGAATAGCACAGGTGATAACACATTTTTAAACAGCCCTACATATATTTAGACACTTAGGGGTTTTTAGGAGAAAATAGCTAATAATTCAAGCAAGAAATTTGGCAATGATGTGGAATAACACACATTGCTTTGTAACAGAGGTGAAAATACATAACTGTCAAGCTGGTCTCACTGCCCAGAGCTTTTGTATTACAGCAATTAGATTTACCAAACCAAGATCTTGTTTTAACCTTCGTTTCTAAGACAGAGCACAATTGGCCACCAGCACACCTGAGAGGAGTGCTGCTTCTGAAAACTCTTTGTCAAGTCAAATAGACCAATAACAAATCTGATTTCTGTCATTCTACCTCTCTCAAATTGGAAAGAAACAAATGGTGGTTTATACTTTAACAACCATGCCAAATGTGTTGCTGTCAGAAACAGGATCAGGAAAGGTGTTCTCCAGTTCCCCAGGCCATCTCACACACTGTTCTGTGTCATCTCCCACAATGACCAAGGTCCTTGCTTCTTTCCCCTAATATCCCCTGGTTAGGAGACTCTTCCCATGCCAGGCCATGTGATCACCAGTGCTAGGAGCTGCTAGCTTCTCTCTGGGGAAGAAAGTCTGCAGCCCTGATCTCCCAAATAAACCTGAAATCATGAAACAATGCGAGTCCTCTCCTGTATTAGCAGAAATGATATTTTGCCTCTGAAATGACCCATAAAATGCCTTGTACTGGTATTTTTGGGAAAGGGGCTCAAATAACCCTGTCTTAATCGTATAAACCACTCCTGAGCAGAGCAGAGCTACTCACTCTACTGCATTCATGTTTTCATCAACTCAATTACCCATCTTGATATGAAAAGGAGACTAAGGAACAAACACACAGAATGATAGATGCTATTCTTTTTTTGCAAACAAAAGAAATCCCTTCATCCAGAGAAAAAAGCCTTTGCCAGACTTACTGTGACACATTAAAAATTAATTTGCTTCATAGCACCTCAACAGAGACCAGGGATGGGTGGAAATAGGAGTTAAGTACTGGTATTTTTCCATGAACAAGAAAGAAAATAGGAACCAGAAACATAAGTAAGCAGAAAACAAAAATAATTATTTGTTTTAAATCATAGCAGACAGTTTTAATGTTAAAGACTGCACTTGAAATATCAGAAGTGCACAGAATAAACAGGACAAATAACTGAAAAAATCAAATCTAATCTAAAACTTATGAAAGTGCAAATGAGAGATGTTTGAATTGCTAACACCAGTAGGATGTAGGCAAAAGGGCTAAAGCATTTCCACTAATTACAATGATACTCCATGGAATTAAACCGTGGCAACAGTCTTGTTGCTTTCAAAGAACATTATTTGAAACTTTTGATGGGAAAGACAGTAAGGGATAGAATTACAAATGAAGTGGATTGGAAAGGTTTCTGAATTGAGTCACATCCAAACAAATTGTTGGTGATAATTATAATATTTAAGATGCTGTCTTTTGGAAAAGTAACAACACAGTGCTTCCTCTGCATTGCTTAAAATTTTGAAAGCATAGCAGGGAAATAATTTTTTGTCATATATGTATTTGTTTATATTCAAGTATTCTAAACAGTGATTGAGTACATGAAAATATATTTACTGTATCTCTATAAAAGTTGTGTTCTCGTTGTGCGTATAAAAGTACAAGTAACTTGGGATACAGATCTAGCACCAATGGTCCAATTGCATCAGTCATGGCAAATACAGTTATATGATCATAAACCAAGACAAATGCAGAAAAAGCTACTCAGAACTGTATTTTTCTCTTTTGCTCTATTAATTTCTGGAGCTTCTCTCTTACAAGGATAGGCTGAGAGAGTTGAATCTGTTCAGCCTCCAGAAGAGACAACTGAGAGGACACACCTCATCAGTCTATCAGTAGCTGAAGGGAGGGTGAAAAGAGCATGGATCCAGGCTCTTCTTGGTGGTGCCAAGCAATAGGACGAGGCAGTGAGCAGAAGGTGATGCTCAGGAAGTTCCAGCTGAGCATGAGGATCCTGTGCAGTAACTAATCACTGGAAGAGATTGCCCACAGAGGTTGTGGAGTCTCCCTCACTGGAGATAACCAAGGAACATCTGGACACAATCATGTGCCATGTGCTCGAGGATGACCCCAGCTGAGCAAAGAGGTTTGGACCAGATGAACCACTCTGCTCCTTTCCAACCTGACCTGTCCTGTGACTCTGTGACTTCTGAAGCAAGTTTGCCATGTGCAACCACAAACACTACTTTTGTGGCCTCTAATTGCAATCACCTCGTGCATGCCTTCTGCTTCTAGACTATAGCACTTCCAATTCACTACTATGTGTCCAGTATAAAAATGCTTCAGTTTAGCCTAACCTGCTTTTTTTTTTACAAAAAAATTAACCTTCTTTGTCTAACCTTAACTCTGGATGACACAGGAATCTACCATGATAGATCAACTGCTCTTCTATATATGTTGTTTTCTTCCAGTATCATAAAATTATCTCTCAACAACTTCAGCTCACTTTCAATATCTTCTACTTTCTACCTCCTTCCAAAATTTTTTATAAACCTTACTTTTTTTGTACTTTGAGGCTAGGGGGGGGGTGTGGTGAGGGAAATATGATTGCCTAGGGTATTTTCATTGTTGTTGCTTTGAATTCTTCTTCTATTTATTAAAGTATCTCTTGCTCAGTTAAACAAAAAGAAAATAATATAATGATCCTGGAAACATTTTTACTGTTGTTAAGCGCCTTATTCTTTCATTCAGATTCTTTCTTCCTGATACCCAGGAGCAAAATGCATGCTGGTTCACCCACTGCACTAAATACATCCAGGGAGAATCTGCAACAATGAAGGGAAAGCTCCAGATTCTTCTTCCTTCATGTGCAATGTGATCAGCAACACAGAATTTTATTATGTATAAATTCCCTTTTTTAATCTATGCTTGGAAGCTTCTTTTAAAAGTATAAACCAATCTAGTCACTTCATTAAGACCTTTAAAGTATATGAATAAAGGTTATGGTGCCATATTCTCATACAATAATACCTTGATTGAAGATTTATTTATTTAGATACGGTTTCTAGACTATTATTTCTATTTTCAATGTCTATCATTTGATTGATTAAGAGAACTGGCAGGTTCTATACCTGTAAGCCTTTTGAGTGGTGTAAGAAATGACTGGATTTCTCACACTGACTATAACAACAAAGCAGAGACAGAAAAAGAAGATTAACAACTGTTTAATTGCTGTGTGGAAATGGGTTTCATATGGATACTGGTCTAAATTTCCCATTTAGAACCCAATGAACAAAAAGAAAAAGAATTTGAAAAACCAAATTCTTATCAGTTAGGTAATCTGCCTAAAATGCATTTTTAGGTCTCTGCAACATTGCGAAGAACTGCCATATGGACTAATGCTGCTAATCCTACTTGAGACCACAAACTTAATGAGACAATTTAAGTAAGTCAGGAGATAAGCTGTGCTTTTCTGTTTGGTGTTGAATTTCATGAATAACAAGGAAGAATTATCATTAACAACCTTCGTAAAAGTAGCAGAAATACCCCTAAGAAAGCAGAAGCAATTGAAATTGCACAAATTGCATGTCATGAAGTCGATTAAAGTATGTCTGAGAAGAACCAAAAATGGTATTTAAATTGGATAAATGCAGCATACCTTGCTCTGTTGCAGTTTAAATTGCAATTCAGTTCCTAATCAGTTGGATAATTTCAAATAGGAAATAATAATGGAGTCTATTTCCATATCAGTGACTACATGCAGAGCAAATTTTGCTGAAATAATCCAATTATTCTTTCTATTTACTTTGATATCACGCTGCCTCCAAGTAATTACCAGAAAAGTTGGACAGATGTAGTTCCATTAGAATTATGCTGGTACCAGCAGCTAGCACTCAAATACCATGTAGGAACCAGCAAGTGAAACACTTAATTCCTGGATGGTGCTCCTTGTTGACATAAAGTTTTTTGCTGAGAGTTACTCAGGCTCTGGCAGCTCCTCTGATGATTCTTACCCTGGTGATCTGAGATTTTATACTCTCCAAATACTCAGCAGATATGGCTTGTGCCAGAGGTGACCAGCTATACCTCAATAACCCCAATTCCTTGACTGGAATTTAGGGCAAGCAGCCAAAAAGGGGCTTTGCTGGCCCACCAGCAGGTGAGGTGTAGGGGTTTTTATGTTCCCTTTGTTCAGTTGGAGCTGCTGTAGCACAATTGATCAGGTGTTGTCTGTGAGGGACCTGGTCCTTTGCTGGGAGGACACTGGAGACAGGGTTTGCTGCAGTGGCACACAAACAATTTTCTCCTCTGAACCTGACCTTTCAGTAGTATTTGACATGTTAACCACGGCTGCTTTCAACAGAGGAAATATAAAAAAGATGCAAGAGCTCCTCAGCGATTGTGAATATTTTATTTGTAACATCATGTTTACTAGAGGGATTATGTTTATGGAGAACAGATAAAAGCTGTCATATTTATTTCTATTTGGCATCCAGCATGACTTCTACTGGCCTCTGACAGTTTCTATTTGAAAAAACAGAAGAGACTTGTGTCTGATTAGTGGCTTCTTTGTCTTTACTTTTTTCCTTTTGGTATAATAATATAAGGCAATTCTTTTAAACACCTCTGGAGACTCTATCTTTTTCAAAGGTTTATGCAAGAAAACAGATTTATCAAACTAGCTAATTAGTCAGAATTCTTCAACATTTTTAAAAGAAGAAATTGAGTTGAAAGGAAAAGGAATTCCTCACCTTACATTAAATTAGACCTTTCTGTTAAGAAAATGGAAATGAAAGGTAACAATTTCTTGTATCACAGAAACCAAATTTTCTGTCATAAATCTGAAATATCTTTCTTGCCAAACATATAAGAGAGATATTTGTTGCTAGGGTTGTGCCATGTACAAGGTTTTCCTAAATAATTCAAGAAAACAGTTCATGCTGAAACCTTACAAATCTACTTTTAAATTCCCTGACTGTATTCATCAACTCAGTTCAGTAATTCACCTTCTCCCTGTTGGACTGCAATTAACAAAGAAAGCAAATATTGCCGCAGTGCTATTTTCATGAAGCCTTTGACTTTTAAACTCTTCAGATTCAGGGGACTGATACATTTTCTTCTTCTTTACTTTTTTATATATCCAGATATTTCTTTCTGAAACTCAGGGAAACAAATTCTTTTAGTATTGCTTGGGATATAATTTTCCGAAGAACATGCAAGAAAATTGAACCTTCTGGTTTTATACACAGTTATCGTTAAGTATTTCCCATTGTTAGTCCAAACAAAAAATAATAGTCTATATTCATGACTACTGAAAATACAGGCTTCAGTCCAAGAGATTTTCAAGTAAAATTCTCCACAGTAAACTTCAGTGTCTATCTTATTTTGCTCCCATATTTCTCTCCTACAAAACTGGTGGTGGAGTTTGTTTTCAGAAGGTGAATCTGCAAAGCCTGATGAAGTTAACCTCAGTGGTAGATGCAGAGATTTTGCCCTCTGTGTTGTGTGCTTATGCAAAGCAATCATTTGCTCTTTGGTATGCAGATTTTAGGAGTCTGACATCATATTTACTGTCCTAAAATCCAAATTGGACTCTAAAAGATCATTAAAAACATCACCAGGGATAAATAAAAAGGAAGAATGACAAAGGCATGATGCATTTGGCCTTGCTAAAAACCAGTGGAGGCACAGTCAGTAAGAAAAGATTCCTCACTTCCAATGAAGTAAGGCATGTATTTAAAAAAAAAAAGCTCTGAAGTACAAGGCCACCCTGCAGAGACTAGCATCAATATGGTAGGCCTTGGGACTCAACCCTTTACAGAAATCAAAGGAAACAGAACCAGCAAGATCCTTTGCATTTCCTTCTTTGCTTTTTCTCTTTTTTGCACTTTCTACCATATGAACTTCATTTAGAATCAGGGATTTCCTTCCAGACTGACTTACCCATATGGGCTAAGTGAGTCTGGACAAATACAGAAATTTGTAAATATAAACAAATATAAAATAGTAAGCATGGCAGTCTTTACACATTCCAGCCTATCAGGATAAATTGCCTTAAAAATAGTCACATTTTCAAAAAAAAAAAAAATTAATTTGGAGGCAAATGCCAAACCAAAAATCCTACTCAAACCTTCCTGTGATCTCTGAATATGTTAGATATTACCTCAGGCTGTAAGATGCACTGTTACTCAAAGCTAGAATTAATTATCAGGCATTGACACCATTACAGCAGCATACATTAATGAGACCTATACTTACTAAATCTGTTTTGATCATCTTCCATTAAGTGAAATATGAGAACCTAGGAAAAATTCTACATGATTTTTTCATTATTATTCAATAAGATAAAAAATGATGGAAATATTTTACAAGCTGGTGAACTAATTAAAAATTTGAAAGCACACTCTTCTGGTAGTTTTATAGTACTTTCTTCTTATTTTTTCCGAAATGACAGTGAACTTATTAGCACTATTCCTTGCAACTGAGAAAAAACCTCTGCTGATATTTGTTGCACATGCTTAGAAATCTTGCCTTTAAATGCAAAAAATTTGAAAAGCTTGTATTATATTAGAAAACCTTCAACATCCTTCTTCATCCTTCACAACTACTACCCAACTCCACGCTTTTCTAATGAGACAATTCTTGAAATAACTTATTTAGTCTTCTGTTGAGCCTCAGAGGAAGACATGGCCCGTGAAGCTGCTGGCAGCCCCCTGGTGAATGTTCTCATCAAGCACCCTAGAATCCCTCTGCAGCACCATCAACCCCAACTCCCCAACACGTCTGTAGCCACCCAGACAGCACCAGAACCCTCTATTGTGCCTCCCATTCAGCGAATTTCCATAAAAAACTTCGAACTCAAACAGTTTATCTTAGTTTTGCAGACAAAGAGGTTTGCAAATAGTTATTCACTGTCAGCTGTACTGGATGATGACTACCCAGTCATCAGCCAAGGCTTGCAGGTGGCTTAGCAACATGAAATGGGAAGAGCTGTAGGATCAGGCTGACCATGCAATCAGTGTAGGATTTATCTACAATTGGGCCAGTATTATAAAAAAAGAAAAGAAAAAATCTAATGAAAGACCAGTGTGATAACCCATTTGTCAGTTTTTAGAAACTGGATAACAGCCTGATGTAAAGTTTTTT
>VZTT01024766.1:11570-25369 GCA_013400855.1 Buphagus erythrorhynchus | reverse complement strand
ATGCAGTTCCCACCTTTTCTGAGAGTTATGCCTGCTCTTGTGTGTGGAGAGAGCATTTGGGGTTTCCTTCCAGCAGAAAAGGCCAAGCAAAGCTCAAGAAGAAGTTTCTCAGAGGGGAACAGTGACAGCAGGCTGATGGCACCTATTATGAAAGGATTTCAAGGCTGGTTGCTTGTGGGGAAAGAGTGATAGGAGAGTGATAGCAACACTTCTGCAGCAGGTTTTCTCTGGGCTGGAGCTAAAACAGTAACACAAACTAAAACCAGCTAAGCTATTTACGCGGAAGGGACAGGGAGAGATCTACATTTTGGCAGTGGTTGAGCTACCACTGTGTCTTGCTTTACTACTGTAGATCAGTAGAAGCAGTCCACTCTTGAAAGTATCAAGGTTCTTACCATGGCCAAGTGCACTAACTCTTCTGGACACTCACAGGATGTGCAGGACTTGCCATCAGGCAGGCTGCTTCCCAGGCTTTCCTGGTGTTTGCATGGATTCAGCAGTGCAGACACAGGCTTCCCAGCCAGCTCCCCCTGAGCCTTTAGCCCAGACTGAAGAGAGAGAAGCCAGATCTATATCTAGGAACATGGAAATGCAGAGGAATGTCGTTCATCAGCTCAGATACTAATGAGAACATGAGCAGGCAAAAAGCTCTCTTCCAAACAGGCTGGTGCCAAAAAGCTCCATTCAGACACTCAGTGTGATGCCAAGAGCACACAACTCTGCCTAGCTGAGCATCTGAGTGGCAGCACATCTGCGTTTGCAGGCTGAAAATCAACAAAAAAGTTAAATAGTACAAAGTGATCAGTGTTGCATGAAGTATACACTGACATACACCCCTTGCTTTCAGCAGCATAGCCCCCAAATCCTCACCACACTGCTACTGCAGTCTTGCTCAGAGCTTTGTGCTCAGCTTCTCACACACACCCAGCAACTTCAAGCAGATTTTCATACCTCTCCTTTCTCCTAAATTACTGAAAAGTGAGGTTATTGGTGTGTTCTGTGATATATGAGCTATCCAGGGCTGTGAAGCTATGAAAGGAAAGAGCCTTTGGGAGACTGGAAGTGCACAGATAAACCATGCACAGAGAATATACAATGGAGAGCATGAGCAAAGTGGGGGACAGTTAGTACAGAGAAAGTGGCATCATTTGTTTCCTGACTAAACTCATTTCTCTAACTGGGAATGTTGAAAGTACATTTCAGGCACTACACAAAATCCCTTGCTAGTTTTTGTGGTTTAACAAGGGTTTTCTTTTTTTATCTGTTTTGTTACTATAGGAAACAACCAGCAAAGAAAACTCTTAGTTCAGAAGGAAGCAAGAAAAGACTATGCACAGCATGCTGTGAAATGCCTGCAAGACACACAGAGAATACAAACAAATTCTTCCTTATGTTTTCCAGCAACAAGGATCTTAGGGATTACTTGTAACAACAGCAGCTTTAAAAAACAAAGACTAAACAGAACCAGAGAGAAGTACAATTTTAAGACTACTAGCCTTTTTAAGGGGAAGATGGGGTTTGTTTTGTTTTTTCTGGGTTTTCTTTTTTATTTTCCTTTTTATCAGGCCTTAAGTGCAGATTTTATACCTGTTTTCTTCATAATTTCTCCCTATAGGAGTTAATTAGGTCAAGTGCATTTATATCTCAGATTTTGATGCACATGGAAACAATAAACAAATTGGTGAAAGTGGGCTATAATGGTGGCAGGCACATGTGCAAATGTTAATTTTGTATTCATGAGTTGTTTTATCATAGAGGGATTCCACTAAGGGTCTTAATAACAACTGTGTGGTGTTCCTCATATGCAGCATCTCCTGGCAATCCTAATTTTTGGCTTGTGCATGGTGGTGCTTATGGCTCTGGGAGCTCCACAGATATTGACTCTCAGCAGCCACACGTGCATGGCTCCACTGCAGGCACTGCCTAAACACTGGGACATGGAGCACTGTAAAGTCTGAACACTTGGCTCTCACATTCAGCCACATTTAGGAGAAGCTCTGAAGATCCCTCAGCAGCATAAAGCATCCAACAGCTTTTGACATGGGGCAAATCCCCAGCTGAAATGAGGTAATGTAAAGCTGAGGGAGTCTATGCTGGGATTCACCCAGGACTCTTGCCCTAAGTTTTCCTCTGCCACGAAATAGGTCATGTCTTTTCACCCAGAAGGAATTAATTCCTCTGGCAACACCTCTCTCTGTGCTGCCCTGATCCTCTGCAGCCCCAGAAACATTCTGGGACAGGGATATTTGAGGGCAGCTTCCTGAAACACTAAGCACCTCCAAGCCCAGGTACCTAGGAATGCAGGTGGTCCTTGGGGCACGATGTTACTGGTGCAGATCCAGATCCCTGACGTCGTGGTGACTTAACAAAGTTCTGGTTCTGCTGCTGAACTCAAAGCGCCACATCAAGACAGCAGCACCAGCTCGAGGCCCTTCCCTTCCCTCTTCCACTTGTTCCCTCATGTAGATGACAGGATCTTTTCTTCCTTCCAGGAGCTTCATATCCCCACACAGTGGAGAGGGAATAGAGCAAGAATAAAGCTTCATAAATTTTCTTTGCCCAAATAAATCAGAAGCACCTGACAATATGGAGGAAGGGAAAGGGAAAAGCACTGAATTTTTAGGAATCAAATTGGATGCCAACCCACAAAGGAGAAAAATCCCACTGCCTCCCAGGGCACAGAACGCTTTGTTAGCAACAGCAGGGACATACTCATTGGCTTTGGTCTCCAGGGAACCTTGTTTGTGAACATTTAGTTACATTTATAGGAGTGCAGAGTATTTTATGTAGTAGTCTATTCCTTTTGAGATGTAGATAAGTGCTGTATCCTTATCCTTATTCCAAAACCAGCATTTATAAATGATAACGAGAAAAATACCTGAATGTGCTCTCTGTTTCTGGAACTGCTGTTTAAGGGCAGCTCAGACGTGCCGTGATGGCTGCAAATTACAATAAATGGGTGGTGCAAAGCTGTGCATTTCCATTCAGTTTGAACACCAGGCATATGTGTAACACATACACCCCTCATCCTGTAATGGAAGAGGTTTCTGAGAAAGACACATTTTTACCACTTCTGGATGCAAAGGAACAACAAACTTTTAAAAACCAATGTAATCAGTAAGCAATTATAGAGAAGTGATATATTCACAGCCTGGGAGTGCACTTGATTCACAATATTGCACTGTGCATTTGCAACAACGTATCTGTCTCTACGTGCTGCAATATGATTGTTAAATTGCAATAAAAAGCTACTAATTATGAAATTAGGGACATTTTGGATGAATAATTTTGGCACACCCGAATGAAGAATTTTTTTTCCCAAGATTTTTTTATCTTGCCTCTATTTTCATCAAGGCTTCTCCAGAGAAAAAAGATAATTTTCAGTTATTGGACATACCAAATCACCAGTACAACTGGATAGGATCAACAGGAATTTTCCCTGTATTACCTTATTTCACAGTCTAGATTTGTGTTTAATGTAACATTCGTGTGCTTATCATAATTTCATTGCATTTAGTGTAGTACCTGGGCAGCAGTCTTCGGTGTAGTCTGCAAGGAAAACAATGCTTTAGCCCAAAGAGAAGCTGAAAAGATGGGAGGACATAATGAGAGATGTTTATGGCTTTTACAGGCTGTTTGGACAGCAGAACTCACAGGAGATTTTAGCAATAGGGATGCAAAGCTTTAAGCCAAGAAGGAAGAAGAAGGCGTGTTTAGCCACTCTTCAAGGCTAGGATGCTATTTTCTATAAATCAGAGTTTTGCACTGTGGCTGAGAGTACCAAGATTTATTTTGCTTTGTCTTTGGATCGTGGGAGTAAAATGCTGGTCTCCTTGAAATATGTGGGATGTTAGTGACTAGGATAATAAAGGCGAGATTTCACCATAGACATTTTGAATTCTCTTCATCCCAGCCTCTCCCAACAGGCTGTCTGGGATTGTTCCTAGCCTGTTTTGTAGCAGACAGGTGCATCAGGCCAGATGAGACACAGCCTCCTCCAGCTACTTACTGTTAACCACTGTTAACATTCTCCTGGGGCACAGAAAACTGCCCTGAGCCAGGAGAGAATTCCCTGGAAGATGGATCCCCAAGGGAGAGCTCCAGGGAACAACATTGCCTGCTGTGGAAAGTTTTATAAGTGAGCTGTGGTTACCCACCATTCAGATGGTGAATATTCAGTGTTTGCTTTAGAGCAACATTTCCAGATCCAACCATGCAACTCCCCATCTCTCCCTTTCACAGAGAGAAAAGGGAGTGCTGAGGTCTCACAGTTACAGCTCTTCTGCAGTTCCCTCTTTGCCTGGACTTGATCAGCATCACTCTCCCAAGAGCCTTGGAAAATGGGAAAGGAGGAGGAAGAAAGCAGCTTTCTTCCAGGCAGGTTCACAAAACCTTTTGTCTTGCTGGACTGGTTGCAGACACCTCACACGTACAAAGAAAAGTTTTTGCTCCTATTCCTAATGCAGCTTTTCTCTCGTGGTCCTCTCTGGCTGAACCTTTGCCAAGACTGTAGTAACACACAGATTTTGTAGTTGGTGGAGTTGCACCCCGTATCCCATGCACTAAGGAGAATGTGTCACCCTGCAGACACTATCAAATTCCAGAGCTTGTACCTTCCTTCCTAAGGAAACAGTGTCTGAGGCAGGGAGGTTTGCTCAGTTAGGAATAATGCCCAGGAGGGACTCAGCACTGGCTGAGGAGGATTTGCTGGAGGGAGGGCTGTAGCTCCCCTCTTCCCCATATAAGTGTCAGGTGTAGCATCCTCATCTCTGAGCTGTTTTTTTCTGGAAGGACTCTTTGACTTCACCCTGTGCTTCAGCCACGGTCACAGCATCCAGGTCTGCCAGTTCTGGTCCATGTCTCTCATCCCATCTCAAATCACTTGATGCTGGGGAATTGCTCGGAGTACTCATGTCCCAAACACCTCTTGGGAATTCAGCAGTCTCCTTCCCACGCAGACACCAGCTGGGAGCAATCCATTCCTGCTCAGCTCTGCACCCAGACTGTACACAAGCAATTTTAAATCCAGGGTGTGGACTAGCTGAAAGTGACTAAGAAAATTAAAAATGACTAAGAAAATGAAAGATGACTAAGAAAAACAAGCTTGTGTGCTGTGGAATTATCTCCAGCCTGAAACAGCTGAAGAGCTCTGAAATTTTCCTGCAAAGCCCTGAGAAGGGCACAGATCTGATAACATCGAGGCATCCCAAAAGCCAGAGTTCCTGCCTACAGCCAATTTGCCAGCAGATGTGCCAAAACACCTCCTCTGGCTGCTGGTCTTCCAGGAGTCTCTATCAGTGGAAAAACCTGCTCTGCCCACTGCTCTTCACTCCTGTGGAGCATGGGGCTGTGCAAAGGAGTGAGCAGGGCTGTCAGCTCCTCTGCCCACATCCTGTCTATTCGTGACTCCATGGCAAAGCACACCAGGGCTGGGGAAGCTGGTGGCAGGTACACACAAGTACGTCTGGGTAAACTTCACTCCTATCACTTGGCTGATTTCCAATGCAGTCCTGCCATTTTCTGCCTTCTTCTGTCTCTTCTTTTGTGTTTTTTCTTTAATTTTGCCCTAATACTTCACATAATTCTGGTTGCTATGCAGGGTTTGCAGGCTCAGCCACCTGTAACAGCCCCTCTCCATGGGTGTGTGCAGCTTGGCTGCAGTGGAAACTTTGCTGACTAATTTGCTTTTTTTTTTTTTTTGTATAGTTATTTCAGATGCTTGGAAATAAAATAAAGCTGTTACTGATAGCTTCCCTCTCCTAATGCCAATTAACTTCAGCAAATTAATCTTTTTCAAAACCATCCTTTTTGTGGTCTAGACCAGAGCGCAGACAGGTATACAGATTGCATGGCTTAATTTACTTCCCACTTTTGTTCTCACCAGGGCCATAAGCTGGGTGGTGAGGGGCAAGGAAGAAGCACAGTACAACTACAAGTCAGAAATAGTGTATTTGGACATGTCCATGGGTCCTGTACTGGGTCACCACACAGTGTGATGAGGGGAATCCTAGAGGCTGCTTCCTCTACCAGAAGCTGGAGAAAGAGAAGGTTCTGAGTCGTGCTTCCCCACATGCTGAACACATGTCCCTGCACTATAAAAAGAACCATTTGGTGTTTCATAACCCTTTGGTGTTGCCTGAAAGGGGGCTCAGGACAGTTTCCAAAGCTCTTACAACAGGTATGTAATCACCTTAACTGCTATTCTGATCTGTAAACAGTAAGTTTCCAAAAATAATTGTCCAGCCTCTTGATTGCATCATTCTCTTTTCCCTGCTGTGTGTTGGCCTAGCTGGCAGGTCTTGTTGCATTTGAGCAAGGTAAGTCATTCACCATGGCTCCAGCCATGCAGGTGAAGAAGTCATGTGTTAGTGGTGCTTCCCATTTAATATACCAGGACATTTTATTCATACAGGCAGCCCCAAATTACCTCCTTCATACATACAGTTCCGTAATTTCCCTACTTAAATACATCTACCATCAAAATTATCTAGTTAAGTCATGCCCCAGAGATTGAGCCTTGCAGGAATGAAAATGTGCCTTTGAAACAGAAACTTCTTTGAGCTCCTAAACCTCAGAAACAACTGTAAAGCCAGAAGAGTCAATGAAAGAGAAAATGTTTAATGCAGTTTAAATAGTTGTTGTTCAGGGACTGCTTTTCAAATGAGTGAATTCACTTGTTGTGGAGGAAAAACAACTACAATGGTGTTTGCCTATTTCAAAACTCAGATACTACCCACTGCAGGTAAGCAGGCTGCAGAGAGCACTGAATTACATCAGTGTATTCCCACTGAGCAAAGAAGCAGAAATAACTTCTGTGAAGAACCCCTCCCAAACACAGGAGGTGCTGGGATGAACAGCATAATGAATTGTGGCTTTCAAGCACACCAGTTTTTTGCCATTAGTATGATTACACCCCTGTAGAACAACTGGTGGATAGTGGGCAATGCCTGCAGAGATCCAGGGGGGAGCCAACCCTGGATACCAGGGGAGTGCAGGGAAAGGAGCAGCTCCTGGTGCCACTCATTGCCTTAATAATCATCTGTGTGACTAGGGAGTCTTACCTGGTACATGGTACATTGTTTCAAGATTATGATACTAAAAAAAAGCATTACTGCTAATAAATGAAAAGTGAAATCAACACAAATCCCTACATATGGGCTGCTTAAAGAATTTGCAGTGATTACAACTATTCTAGTAACAAAAGATTAGCTCCTATATGAAGAACAAAAGAGTAGAAAGTGTATTGAAAAGCAGAGAAAAGTTCTCTATCTTGTTTTATGGCTGCAGATTAATAGTAAATCCTGGATGAGTCTACAGATGGAAGAAACAAATGTAGGTTTTACCAGCATTAATATGAAAAGTACACTAAATTCTCTTCCCAAACCTTGATAATACACTCATGGTCCTTATGTCTGTTGCATAGCTACTCAAAACCAGAAAGACTTTTATTATTAGTCATTTAATTGCACACATCTTTCTCATCTCCTAAAAAACTCTCCTTTTTGTGCCACCCTTGTGTAAGGATAAATTTCAGGCTAATAAATTAAAACACAGTCGTGAAATGAGCAAAACAAAAAATATCTCACTACCTAAAGCAACTTATAGCCTTTCTCCCTGTCCCTGGTAAAGCCTCAGGGTCTTCATCAACACACACTCCAAGACTGAAGTCAACAGCTTTAACCATGGGGAGAAGAGCAGAGGCTGAATAGTCCCTCACTTCTCCATCAATAGCAAATACCTGCTGCTCTTTAAAGGGACAAGAAACCAGGAGCCAAGGGGATCCCAGGGCAGGGGTCTCTCCAGTCAGTGCTCCAGAGTCAGGAAAGCTGGCCAGGCTGAGGAACAGCAAGCAGCATCACCAAGGATCCAGGTCATTAGACAAGCTCATGGCAATAAGGCAGAGTGAAAGTTAAAGGGGGAGGGGGAAATCTGCAGGCCAGACCCAGCAAAACAAAGCAGGCATAGACCAAGACTAAATGCCCAGAGTTGGGTTTAAATAGAGCCCCTGTGCTAATAAGGAGGGCTGAGTGTGTGGGTGGAAGTCCCAAGTGAAGCTGGTCAGGGCATTAGGGACACTATGGCCCTGACATCTGCAGCCCAACAGGGACAGTGTCCTTACACTGGAGAAGATCCCTTGTATGAACTGTTATCAAAGTTAATTCCTCAGGAAAAAGCTCACTGTAGCATTGAAAAGGAGGTATTGGCAGAGCACTGGCAGTAAAAACCTACTGACATTACTTGTGCATTTTGTCATCTTCCCTGCCCCACAGCTAATGGCAGAAAAGTAGAGCTGGCTAATAGGCAAAAGCAAAGTGAACAGCAGCCACCCTCCGACCTGCGACCCAGGTCTTCTCTTGGCAGGAGCTTGCCTTGTATCATTGAAGTATTGTAAAATTTGGTTGTGCCCCAGTAAGGAGCAGACAAGAGCTGCCTGCTGTGAATTTGTTAATAGGCTTCACAAGGTAGTTCAGTGACGCATTTGCATGTGCTGGAGCTGTGGGTTTAACTTTGCTGCCCTCTGTGGGAGGTATGAGCACTGTGGGTGTCTGGGGGTTCACTGCTGGCCTCATAGACATCACCCTTGGAGTGGGTGATTAAGTGACAGCCTGGTTTTAGCCAGCACCCTGCTCTGGAGATTTCCAGGAGCAGCTGGGTGACCTCTTTTAATAAAGTGTTGCTTGGTATTAGTTTGTAAATTTTTAATTCCTTAAATATAAAGCTGCCTCTTCTATGAGCAAACACCGTGTCTAGATCTTTCTCCCTCCGGTTATATCATCATATCTTTGCTATTTTCTTTACTTTCCTGAAACCATAAACCCTTCCAGCTTCGTTTGGAAGAAGTGGTGCCTTGTTTTACCTTCCTGCATGCAGTGTTTGAAAATGGAGTGTTGAAGGTTGAAGAGTGTTTGAAGTGAGCAGTGCTGTGCTGAGTTATGCAATGATGTTACAGCATTTCAGCACTGAAATCCTCCCCAAGGCAGCTCACCATAGGGTCAAGAAACCAAAGTGCTAACTTTTCAAGCAGAGAGATCTTGCTTTGTAGGGACACTGAATCGCTTCTGGATTGGGCTAGTGCAGAGCCTAATAGGCAGAAGTGTTCGAGTTGTTTGGTGTGGTGGGATTTGCCTTGAAGTTGCTCATAAGGAAGCTCCCTTGCTCCTGCTCTGCAGTCGCTGGTTCTCAGCCCCTTCTAGCGGGGGAAGGAGGAGGCTGCAGGCTGACTGCTGAAGTGCAGGTGGAACCCAGCCTGGATATCATGACTGATTAAATGCCCGTGAGGCTGGAGCACCACAAACTTAACAGGCTACTCGGAGTTGTGGCTCCCTGGTGACTCCTTGACCAAGTCCTTCAGCACAAAGCTCAGTAATACGTTGTGATATTAGAAATCGAGTAAACTTCTGATTTTCCACTTCCCCCTGCATGACTGCTTGAGCCCTTCTCCCAGGATGAAAACAGCTTGGCAGCACCATCAGGTTTCCCATCCTGTAGTTGGGATGGGCTCCCTGTGAGGAGTGTCTGGAGTGTTCCCCTTTCCTTCACCATGGGACAGTGCAGCAGTAAGTAAAGGGACCAGTGAATAGCATCTGGAACAAGCACCAAATAGAGAAATGAGGAATATCAGAGACTAGTAAAGGCATGTAGAAAAGGAGGCAACTCAGATGTGGTTAATGGTGAATGGTGGTGTGATGCAGAGCACTGTGTGACATCCCTGGCCACAGAAGGTCTCCAGGGAGCACAAGTGGTGTCATCACGGCACACTGATATCTGTGTCTCTTTAGTGGCAGTTGACGTAACAGGTTAGACACCACATTTGAAAGAGAAGGATCTAAGAAAGGGCACAACCACGAGTAGGAGGAATTGTGCTGTCACTAGAGTACTTGAGAAGACATTGCTGTGATGTATGATCCCATCAAACCAAACACACTTGTGCCAATGGTGAGGTTTGATTTATTAATTGCTTTGTATAGGGTGTCATACGCTGACTTATATCTGCTTGGGTTGTAGAGTCAAATTCAGGCCTGTTCATCTCACTGAGTATGTGGACTGCACCTTGATAGTACATGCTGTTTCTGAGCATTCTGTCACAGGCTTTCAGATCCCAAAAATCTTGGTCAAATCTTAGGATGAAAGAATCCAAGGTATTTTAGTATCAGGGTACTGAAGGCAAAGCTGAGTTACCTTCATGTAAATGGGACATGTATTTTTCTCTTGCTCTAGAGGGAGCTTTCAGAGAGTCTTGTCCCCTTGCTGAATAGTTCAGGAGATGTTTCTGTAACTTCCATGGAAAGCTGTTGTGAGGGCATTTTGGCTCCCTACATGTTTTGTAGGTTACACATTTCAGAGCATTTAATCAGGAGTGTGGAGTCCTTTTCAAATATTCCCTTTTACCTCTTTTATAGATCCTAGTATAGGGAAGAAGGCCCAGAGTATCCAAAACAGTACTGACCTCGCAGTCAGGACACTGAGCATCAGTGCACCAGAGTTACTTGATTGACACTTTCATCTGGGCACAAAACCCAGGACTGAAGTCTGTATGAAGTCTTGATGTTCTGATCAGAAAAGTCATAGAAGGTACCACTTTGAAAGTGCCTTTTCTAAGTGGAATAAAACTTCATAAATTGTGCTCTGCTGAACAAGAAGAACACTGCCAAGTGCAGAAGTGCTCATGGTTATAAGAGAATCAATTAGGGCATGTTGATGAATAATGCATGTGCAGCTTAGGAGAGATGGATGACATCGGTTTTATTTGTGTACTGTTAATTGACAGTGATTCTAGGACAGAAAAAAGCACAAAGGGAAGATGGGGAGATTCTGGTCATAGTGTAAGAAGCTGGAGGCTCATCAACAATGCTTCCTGTCCATTAAGCTGTAAAAATCTCAGGAAGAGGAATTGTACTTATGTCCTCTACATCTCCTAATCCATGTAACTGATACTGCCCAAGAACCCCATTCAGACTGTAAATGATATGAGCATTTAAAGAGTCAGAAGTTGAAGCCCTTGCTTTGAAATCTGATGGCCTTTCCTCTATTAAGACAAAGTCTGCCTTGCTCTTTTGGGATCCAGTTGTAGGGCATCAATCAGTCATCTTTATTTATCCCTAGAGGTGTGGCTCTGCTGTTCCTTGGATATGTGCAGGGATCTCCAAAGGAGATCCAGTGCAGTGGAGTGCTGGAGAAAGCCTGAGACTCAGGTGGGGAATGTTCTGTTGCTGTTCACATATTCCACCCCTACATACTGATCTGCAGGTCAAAATCAACTGCTCTTCAGATCTTATGGGTCTCCCCTTGGGTCCATGCACTGGTTGGCTTTGAAAAAGCTAAGTGTCGACTCTGAGACTGAAATAACTGCTGTAGGCTAGAGCAGGAGCCTGGCAAAGCAGGAGTGCTCCTTGTCCCTTTGCTTTGGGGCTTCCAAAGCTACACAAGCTACCTAGCTACAGGAATTTCCCAATGCTTGGGTGCCTGCCCAGCTCACAGCAAAATCTGCTGCAGGTGCCTTGTCATATTCAGCTGAGGCACAGGACATGAAGGAAGGGCAGAGGTCACATATTGTGGTGAGCAGCCAGGCACTGGCCTGAGGAACAGTGTTGGTTGTGTGTAGAGCACTTCTGTTGATGGCTGATGTGCAAAAGGCTGTGAAAGCACTTGGGGGTTGTGTAGGTGGCTGCTCCACTGAAGTTATGAGGCAACCACTGATCCCACCAGGAAGATGTCAGACCATTTCTTTATTTCCTTATTCTAGGAGGAGTCACTGCTACAAACTAATCCCCTACTAGAGATGGTAAAGGACAGCTGGTACCTGTTTAAGGAGCCAGAGCTGTGTGTGATAGGACTTGAGGCTACTTCCTTGAGAAGTAACACCTGAGTTTGCTGCCTCAGTTCTCTCTGGATGGTGTAACTCCAGCCTCAGTGTTGCAAACCAGCAGTCATAACCCACACTCGCTGCTTGGACTGAGTGTTTTTGGTTGTAGCATCAGTGGGTGTCCTGAGGCTGCACCACGAGCTGCCTGCTGGGGAAGCGTGGGAGATGTGGAGCTGTGTGAAGGGACGAGCTCTGCAGTGGGACTGTGCAGGCAGCTCCCTGTGCACACCCAACCCTATGTGTCCACCAGACAACGTGGGTGTCCCACTGCAAAAGTTCATTGGCTGTGAAAGATAGTGGCTGTACATCTACAGAAACCAAGAATAACAGTCTGGTTATTCTGTTATAAATAACGGGCTTTCTGTTTTAGCTAATTTGCTAGAAATAAGGAGGAGGTGCTTAGCTGCTGGAGTGCTCAGAGGAGTGGCCTGTGAAACAGCCACCCTTAGCTAGGCTGTGCTTGTCCGTGTTGCTGCAGGGCAGATGCCTGAAGCATAACACTTTAAAATTATGCCATACAGAATAAAAGCCCATAAGGACTCCTTGCTGCTCTGCTGGGGGCATTCTGCCTGCTTTAACTTGGACTTGTTCCATTACTTCTGAGGTCTCTGCCACCATCCCTCTCTCTGAAGGTCTCCCCTGTATGACAGGCTGGGGCCGGGAAGGAAAATCTGGACTTTCTTATCAGGTTTAACAGCAGAAGGTCCCGTAGAGGATTTGGATGTGTCTAGATGGGGACAAGGGTAAAGGCTTACTGTGATCCCTTCATGCCTTTGCCAAGCACCCTAGGGCACACTGTAAGATAGCTCTGTGGCCTTTTTTATTTTGGATCAGCTCTGGCTTCCCTGAAACCCAGGAGGCTCCTGAAGTACTCACAGTTGAGTTACACTGATGATGCTCAGGCTGCCAGTACATATCCAGACCCAGACACCAGTCTCGCACTTGTATTTTTCTTGCTCTGGATATTTGAGCACAGGGGCACCAGACAGGCACTTTCTCTGCTGGCCTTGTCCTTTTTCTTCCCTGTAACAGACAAACACACGGAACATGGACTGCTGTGCAGGCTCAGTGTGCTGGTGTGGTGTCAGCAGAGTGTCCTGGCCAGGATAGGCTATGGACACCCTGGGCTCTCTGTGGGACCACAGCCAGCCCGTGGAGATGAGCAATGAGCTCACCTTTTTGTCATCACTGACATCTGAAATGCTGCCTGCGCTTTTGGATACCTCTGGTATGTCACACCTAGAATTTTAAAGAACCTTGGGGAGGCTGCAGAAAGGTTGGGGTTTAGCAGGCTAAGGGAAGTGGGAATATCGAGCTGTAAAAGGGTTTGGATGGGCTCCATGATGGCTGCCCAGTCCCTGTGGGCAGGGAATGGAGACAGCAGAGCCAAGTTGGTGGCAGGAGAGCAGGGAACAACAGCGGTGAACAGAAATGGATCCTGTAGCACTGGGTACGAGAAAAAAAGTTCTCTCCTGTGCAGAGCCCAGCGCTAGAGCAGGAGCTCGGATGGGTTTTTATGCATGTGGAGGGATTTAACCCTGATGGGCCAGGGCACAGAGCTAAGCTCCTTACTGTCCCTGCCTTGAGGGCGGCTGGAGGAGAGGCCCCCGAGGCTACCCAGCCTTAATGACCACGGGTCCCTGTGGCTAATAGCGCTTTCCGCGGGCGGTGGGGGGTTGCCCCCTGCAGTCGCTGTCCTCACAGCCGATGGCAGCGGCAGGGGCAGCCCGGGCCCCTCATCCCGCCTCATCCCGCTCCAGCCCCGGCACCTCTCGGGCCGGGGGGAACCTTTCTGCGCCCTGCGGAACCTTCGCGGCGGAGGCGCCTGTTGCTGCCCGGGGGACGAGGCGGGCGCTGCGACGGGGGGCGGCCCCGAGCGGCGGCGGAGCCCGAGGAGCGGCGGAGGCGGGAGGAGGCGGCGGGACGGCCGCAGCTC
>VZTT01024766.1:0-11515 GCA_013400855.1 Buphagus erythrorhynchus | reverse complement strand
CGGGGGGCGGGTCCCGGTGCGGGGCGAGGAGCCGGGGGCTGCGGGGCCGGGCCCGGGGCTGAGGCTGCACCCGCCACCGGGAGCGGGGCGGCCGGCCCGGAGCTCGCCTGGCCGAGCTTCGGGGCCTGAGCGGGGTTCTGACTGTGGGGGAGCCGTGGGGTGCGCATGCCCCCCGTGGGGTGCCCTGGCTCCCGGTTTGTCCGGCCGTGCTGGCGGCGCGGGGCTGAGACGGAAGGGCCTGGCGGTGCCCGGGCACACTGGTTGCCACGCTGTGCTGTGGCCGAGCGGCAGTGATCTGTGGTACTGGTAAACATGGTCCATGGCACTGGTAAACAGACATGCAAAGTCCTATTTTATTGTCTGTGTGAGACTTGTTTGGGAGCTGTGGAAGGGGAAGGCTCAGCGTGCTGAGCTGGTGCTGCTGATCCTGTTACCTCTCCTCTCCGGATCCTGTCTCACGGCTTTTTAACTTGCTCCCTCCGAGGAGTAGGTTTTGGGTAACTGTATGTTTCAGTGCTCACATTTAAGAGATGCTCATATGCTCCATTAAAATCCCCTACTGTCTCTTAGTCGGTTAGTACAAAACTGGTGCTTTAAAAAGTTCTTACTGCATCCCTCCAGTCCATGAATTTGTGGGGGAATTTTGATTTAAAAAAAAACCAAGAAAACCCAAACAACAACAACAACAAAAAAACTAAGCTTAAACCACGAAACAGTAAAAGGAAGTAACTGGGATTTTTTTTGTTTGTTTGTTTGTTTTTTTGGGTTTTTTTGTGTGCTAATGAGATGGTTACATTTGCTTGTCTTTTTAACTTTGTTAACATTGAATATCCTTTGTATGTATGGTTATGCAAGCATCATGCTTGGTGAATAATCACTTAGCCTGTAGGAAATCACTGCAGAAACTTCTGTGTTGGTTCAAGATGTTCTGCTGCCTGGTTGAAGGTGATGGCTCCCCTTCCTAACTTAGAGTAATGGGCTTTGTGAGTGGTCTCTGTGTG
The DNA here is from genome assembly GCA_013400855.1 of Buphagus erythrorhynchus. Lineage (NCBI taxonomy): Eukaryota > Metazoa > Chordata > Aves > Passeriformes > Sturnidae > Buphagus > Buphagus erythrorhynchus. Next base: position 10,514 of record VZTT01024766.1, on the reverse strand, counting down.
CTTCAATGCAGAATCAATTAATTTAGAATAAACAGCCTTTGTTTAAGTAGCTCTGCTCTAGGAGCAGCAGCACCCAGCAGAAGAATAAAAACAAAACAGTTTGCTCAGACCTCTGCAGGTGCTCCTGGTAGGAGCTGGCATGATTTTGGTTTGCTAAGTGAGGCTTCTTTTCTCAGGTGTGGAGCTGTACACCCTGAATATACAGAGAGAACAACACAGCTTCTTACCCTATGCCTTTACAGCATCAGAACGTAGGGGTTGTTCCTTGAGGGTAGGTGCTGAACATGAAATTTTCAAGAAATATACAGCTGCTACTTTAAGGAAGAGCTGTTGTGGATGTGTAATGTTCTCTGCCTCAGAGTAAACACCAACTTCTCCCAAAAAAGCTCTGAATGTTTAGGCACTGGGTTCCACTTGTACTGCACTTAGGTAACTGGTAACTTCTGCGCCTCTTAAATCTCTTGGAATTCCAGATTTGATACTCAAGGCTATTGCAGATCCTGGGTGAGAATCTGTGCTTTTCTGAGGAGATGAACCAAACAGCATGGGTTTTGTCTCCTCTCGATAGGGATTGCATTTTAGTGAAGATTTGAAAGGTAAAACCTGGCATAGTAAATTTGTAACAGGACATTGTGGTGTTCTCTGGGATCCAAGTTGACACTGTGGAATAATTTAGACTGGAAAGGGCCTCAAGAGGTGTCTAGTCCAACCTGCTGCTCAAAGTGGGATGTGCACCAAGGTCAGACCAGGACTTTGTTCATTCACATCTTAAACACTCTGAAGAGAAAGGTTTATCAGTTTCTGTGTCCTTGTTCTGGTGCTTGACTGTCCTGACCAGGAAAGACTTTTTCTCTAGGTCAGGTCACACCCGCACCATTGCTGTTTGTGTCTGATGTCCTGCTGTGTGCCCCTGTGCACAGACCCCCTGTAGGTCCAGCAGATCTGCTGTCAGCTCCCCAAAGCCTTTTCTTCTCCAGTCTGGACCTTCCCATCTCCCACAGCCTCTCTTCACACAGCTCTGTCCCTCTGAGCATCTCCCTCCACCAAACCACTCTTATTTATCACGTGCTGAGGGTGCCCAAAACTGCCTGTGGTGTTTCCAGTGGCTCTGAAAAGTGCTGACTGCCAGGAAGCCATGGTTTCCCTGGATCAGGGTAGCTGTGCTCCTGCTGGTACAGCCCAGTGCCATCACCACGTGTTGCATTTCCTGTGTGCAGGGATGTATTTGTACACATGTGCTCACCACCGATGTCTCTGCCCCTCCTGCCACACAGCTCTGCAGAGAGCCTCATTCATTTGCACACCTATGTGTGTAGGCACACACACCTGGCAAATCACAGCACCTGCAGCACTGAGCAGTAGTTGTTCCATCCTTTTCCACACATTCCAGTTGTCACTAGTGTGACTCTTGGCTCCCTGGCTCCCTTTCCTAAGTCTTCTGCTGTCACGAGTATCCTGACTTCCCAGTTTCCAGGTGTGCCTGTTGCATTGCCTTTACTTCTGTTTCTCAGAATTTTGTTGTTTCAAACACTTCTTTGAGGTGTATCAAGTTACTGTGCTGGGAAGGGAGTGGGAGACTTCCCATGGGGATGGGGTTGACTCCCATTTGATCAAATCCAGAATGTAACAATGTAGAAAGTGTGCTTTCAAATATGGTGGTTTATGGGTGTGAGTTGAATGAAACAGTTGGGTACAAGGTTTTTAAGAATGCTGTTAATTACCATGCAACAATGTTCCTGTAATTTTTCTGAATGTGTTTCCATCAGGTGCTTAGAAGTTTTTTGGGGGACAATACCCTGTAGGATAAATGTTCTCTGCTAACAAAGTCTCTTATCTTAAACCTAATTCTCCAGAACTTAGTTCCTGCAGAGGTCAAGTACTGTTTGCTATTCCTAGATCCTTGGTACAGATACAGTTTTGAGACGTATTTTCTGCTTACACAAAATAATTTCTGCGTTATATTTACCTGATTGTTGAGTTAATTACAGCTGAACTTGTTTCAGAGAATGCTCATCTCAGGACAGGAATTTGTTGTGTTTAAGCAACATTTTAGCTATATAAAAATAGCTATATAAATAGCTATATAAAAATAATTTATAGAGAGCTGGGGTTTCCCCTGCCCCCCAAATCAGTGCTTATTGAGTACTTTTGCCAGCACAGAAGACAACTTGTGTAGAATCTGATATTTAGGTAATTTGAAACAAAGAATGAAAATTTTGTTTCTTGTTAACTTTTAGAAACCTCACTTTTAATTTTTAGGGCTTTATGCTTATTAAGAAACAATCTTAAAGATGAAGGGGAATGATGAAATAATAAACAACCATTTGTTGTTTGAGAAAGGGAAAGGGACAGAATTAGCTGATGAAATCAAGGGTCATTATATACTGGGAGAAGAAAGAAGGTGGAATTACAGGCAGCCATGAGAAGGTAAAATTTGTTGAGCAGGCACCTTTAGAAGCTGGTTGAGTTTCTGAGAATATGGTGATATTGTTTTGTTGTTTGTTTTTTCTTTAAGTCATCATTTTTTAAAACCAGCTTGCTGGTGGTATGACATTCTAAATAATAGTGAGTTATTGATCAGTATTTTGTATGTGATAACCAGCAAATGCCAACTGCACATTTGCTGACAAAATTGGTATAACTGAAGTTGAAACAAGTTTTGAGGGGAAAAAAGGTGAAAAAGTATATTTTGCTTTCATTCATGCAGATAGAGAACTGCATAAGGGTATCAGTAAGATTTGTTACTTTGAAAAATATCTCAAGGATATAGAGATACTTTCTTTTCTATAGAAAATAACCTTTCAGAAATTCTTAAAGGTCAGATATACGATTGACTTAATTTATGCCTGATGTGAAGTAGCAGAATTTGTGTGCAGTCCTGTGAGCAAGGCTGATTCAGTGCTCTTGCAATCCCAGAGCAGGTGTGGCAATTGAAATCTTGCTCTTACTCAGTGATAATGCTGGAGTTGGGGTCAGTCTGACACCTCCAAAAATCTTGTGGCATATCAAAGGTATCTGTGACTCACTTGAAGTGTTACATCCATCACTTTGACCTCATAGCAGCATTTTTAGCATGCTCTAAAACCTGCAAGTAGGAGCAGTGATTTGAAGCCCTCTGGGGTAGCCTGTCAGCTTGTCCCAAAGCTGCTATTCTGAGAGTGTATCTGCAAGTTGAAATGCACAAAGAAAGAAAATAAGGATGATCCAAGTTTGGTATTAGTGACAGTCAGTTATTCAAGCATCAGAGAAGATGTAAAGGCTGGTAGGCACTTGTCTGGAGGAAGTATTGATCCTGTGCTGGGGAAAAGTGCTGAATAACTTCATGACTGAAGATCTCATTCAAAGATGGAGAAGTCTTTAAGGGAAGACTGTTAGCCAGGTGCTTTGAAACCAGGCTGAAGAAATCTGTTGGATGCAATCAGTGCAGCTTGTGGTATAAACTGAGTGCAGCATTCAAACCTAACAAACACTGACCTCTGCTATTGCCCTAAATCCTAAGAGGAATTTCTGAGCTGCACAGTGCAGTTACCATTTGCTTCTTGGTTACCTATTTGAAAGAGAGGAGAGTTGATGAGATGAACTAGCTCCTTGCTGGTATGACTTGAGCTACTCTCTCCTTCTCCTGTACACTTGCACACACAATGGTACTGGTAGGAGCTAGCCAAGAATTAAGCATATTAACAAAATTTCTCTTCTGTCACTGTAACTGTTCTATGCTGATGGACCTTTGATGGCAGATTGGTAGAAAACCAAAGGTGGAAAAGCTCAACATGCCCATGTGCTTTCTTGGGTAACAAATACATTGAAACTTACACCAAACCAGGAGGACTTTGGTCGAGTCAAGTGCAAAACAACATGCTTTATATCAGAGAGGCACTCAACTTATAAAAGCAATTAAAGGGGTTTTGTAGTGCTTTGGCAGAAAACTTTACTCTGGTGTTCTCTGTGGCAAACCAGCTTGATCTAATTAACAAGAAGTGGAGCTATACAAGAGTGGAATTGACCAACAGAAAGTGCAGAACCTGGCTGGCTGGGTACAAAGAGTTTGTAGGGAAAACACAGGATGGGAAGTAATTGAAACATGATGGAAGTAACATAATTTTGACTTGTACTTTCTTCTCTTCACAGTGAAATTTTTGTCTAAAATTCTTGTGAAGAGAACTTTTCTAGCCCAACAGCACTCTGGAAATGACATTTTAGAGGCATGGTAATTCACCAGAGATTTTCTCCAGTTTCTCAAGTCTTATCCAGAACATCAGCATCAATGAAGTGTGGTTATTATATTTGGATTGTTGAATCCAGAATAAATAGGTTGTTAAAATGTATTGATCTTATGTGAATTTCTCTAGCTGTTTGTTGCTGATACAACAACCAACCAAACCCCAAACCAAGTAAAATCTGTGGACCTGTGCAAAGCCTGGGAGTGGATAGTGGAGTACAGGTACTCTGACTGCCTGCTGAGTCAACATGGAAAATGGAATGTTGCTCAAAAAGGAATTGATTGAGGAGGGCTGCTGGTGGGATTTACTCAAAACTAGTGAAGCAAAAGAGTCTCTATTACGTGGCTGGGGAGTAGCAGTGCTCTGGAAGATCAAAAAATTCTAATTAAATCTCTTGTATCAAACACATACTTAAAAATGGGATTTGTGTGGTAATTGTGTTCCCATTACTGCTTCAGTCAATGAGGGTGTTGTTGAAAAGTGAGTCTTGTTCAACAGATACAGTTTCATGTATGATCTGTGAGTCAACAACTGGATTAAAAACAGTAGATCTGGAAAATAGAATATGAATGGAGGATTTTTTCAGGGATTTATAGTAGGTCCACAGCTTTGTAGTATTTTTGTCAGTGGCCTGGAAGAAAACATGAAATTAGAGCTGTTCAAATTTGTGGATTATGTAAAGGTTGTGCCTGAGTGGTGAAGCATGAAGAAGGAATAGCAGCTGTACAATGTCCTCTGAATTGTTTGGGTAACTGGGTTTAATATGGCCGAATGTTTTTATAGAGCTCGAGCATATTATGCATGTTATGGGAAAGACTGGAGGCTGTGGGTTTAGAATACAGAATTGTGCTTCCAGAAACCAATGACCTTGGAAGGATGGCAGGAGCAGAGCAGATGCATGGCAGTGAGTCCTCAGAGCTTAAAATAAGCTAATTAATTTTTTTAATACTAATGTACATTCATAATAACAGGAAATACTGAATAAGGACAGAGAGGTGAAATCAGTTGCATAGTATTTTGACAAGGTTTAATGTTGGTGTTTTTAAAGAGATACTCAAAGGCAAGAAATATGTAGTGTTCAGTATTATTTGAGGGATTAAACTGGTCATTATGAAACTTTTTCTTGAGCAGCTGAATTGATTTAGCTTATCACAAGATATTTAAAAGTTTCTCAATTTTCTTTGGGCAGAATAGGCTGTGTACCAAAAGGCTCTTTAATTTAGTGGAAAAAGATACAATAGTAGCCAGTGGCTGAAAGTTAAAAAGATTATTTCAAATTAGGAAAAATGCACAGATTGTTAACAGTGAATGTGATCTACCACTGAAGACATTAGGAAGATGCTTGTAAGTATTAAGGAAAATTAGGATGTCTGCATCTCTCGAAGTCATCAAGTCAGGATGGAGTATCACTTGGAAGATTTGGGTGAGGAAAGGCACTGTAATGTATGAGTGTACCTGCCAGCATACAAGTGCAGGGGCACTGGCACTTGCTAAACAGATCTCACCCAGTCGTGTTCAGACTCTTCCTGCACGTGCTAGAGTCAGTCCAAGGATCTGGTGGTGGTAGTTCTTCTCTTATAGCACTCCTTTAAATCTATGAAGTGTCCATTTTCTCTTGAGGGAATAAATGTGCTTGTATGTGCCATGTACTTAAATGAAATCAAATATTTGTGATATCTTTATTTGGGAAGCACTGTCATTTTTAGTGATGGGAAGAGGAAGGGGCTGTATGGGGAAGGACAGGGATGGCTGTTTGATTTCCTGAAGAGGTTGGAATATCTTCCCCAGTGTTTTTCCTCCAAAACATCTGATAATGTGCTCTGAAGATGTTTACTCCAGTATTGAGTAGTCTTTACATTCTGTAGAAATTGCTTTTTCCTTGGGGGAAGAAATTGCATGAGCTCTTGCTGGCAGAGGTAGCTGAGTGTGGATGCATAAGGATGTTGTTCCTTGTGTGTCTCTGCTAGTATGAAATCAGTGTGTCCCTTGTCCACCAGAGGAGTGGTTTCTGTTGTGTTCTGTCTGCCAAAGCAGTGAAGGATGTACAGAGGAAAAAACTATGGCTCCTCTTCTGCCTTGGCCATTAGGGAGATTACTGGTTGTCTGTGGGTTCTCTGTGGACAATTGATTTGGGATGTTTTCCTAAACCCTTCTGGAAGTCCAGGGAAACGAGTCTAGCTGTGACAGCAGCTTGTGCCTGGTAGGCACCTTTCCAGACATCCTGATCTTTTCCCCATCACAGGACGGGTGCGTGCCCAGTCATGTGTCAGAGGAAGGGCCGTGGGAAGTGCAGGAGCTGCATGCTCTGCTCATGGCAGATTGTCCTGGATGGCCTTTCCCAGGCATGCCTCAATTTCAGCAAGGAATCTGTGCCTACACCGACAGTCCTTGTGCAGAAAGGATGTTCCAGCAAGCAGCAGATGTAATCTGTCTGTTCGAGACCTCTGGGTTTGGGGAAGGGTCAGCACTATGAGAAGTGACTTCTTTTATCACTGAAAGAGGCTGTCCTGCTGAAGGAAGTTACCTCCTTTGAGCATTTTCCAGCCAAGTGTTACCTTTTCTCCTCTATGACTTACTTTATTATTTTGGCAAGGTCTTGTATTCTTTTTTTTTGTTTTTTTTGCACTCCTGGTCTGGCCTATGCAGGAAGACTTAGAGGTAAATTCTTCTGTTGAGGGAAGTTGTTTATCTTTCAATTTCCTTGCAGCTTGGAGGGGGTGTGTCTCCTCTGCATCTCTTGCTCTCCTTTCTGTTATCTTGTCTGACCTATTTTGCTGACAAAGAGAAGGAAGGCAGTGAAGAGAGACAGAAGTGGTTATAAGTGAACAGTTTCTTTACCTTCCCCCCCTCCCTGCAATCATCTGTTGGCTTCTCTTTGCAGTTGCTTTATGGTAGGGAAGATTGAAGGTGAACAGAGTTAATTGTCTGGGAGTCTGTGTAAGATTTTGGGGATTGGAGGAGATTGTAGAACTCAGGAGATAAGGATTTCAAGTTTTAAAATTTAATTTGGTCTTAATGTGCTGGAACACCTCCTGTATCCTGTATCAGATAGGCATCTTTCTCATGGTTGTCTGAGGGGACCTGTCACTTCTCACTTTTATTTATGCTTGGCTGTGACATTGTTTAGTATAAGCTATAGAATGTGAAAAAGTTTACCTGTGGCCTGAGTTAGAAAATTGAGACCAGGAGCAGCTGTCTCTGGAGTGGCAACTTCATTCTTGTGGGAAGTAAGGATGAGAGAAGATTTTTAGGACCTCATGCCAAGGGTGTTTATGCCTGCTTGAACACTTTGGGTGAAGTTCAAGTGTTGAGTGAAACAAACACAAAGCAAACACAGGGGATATGCATGAGAGGCTACATACACCAGTATATATTTATGGCCAGATCCCCACAGTAGCTCTTGGTTGCATTTTGGGGAAAGGTCTATGTTCTAGGACAGCCCAGGAATATCTACTAATCCCAGACATAATAAGATAAAACAAGAAAACAAAGAAAGGTAGAGGGCTAAAGAAAACGATTCTCTTACTCAAGTACTACAAATCAACCTTTGATCTTGGGGGCGGGGGGGAGGGTTCATCATGGCCAAAGTGAATTCCTCTAATGAAGTTAAAGAAATTACCTGCTTGCTCTCATGGTACAGATTGCATCACTTCCCTTTGTCACCCCATAGAGGTGTTCCTTTAACAAGTCCCCCTGAGTGCATTTAGGAGGGAACATGCCCTGACCCAGAGAAATTTCTGTCAGTGCTTGTTACCAGTGTCTCAAGGTTGGGACAGCTTATCTTTCTGTTCCCTAAAACAGAGCCTTAGCCTGCCTTTTCTGGTACCCACATGTAATTGGAAGGACCTGTTTACAGAGGCTCTCACTAAAAATGCTACATGCTAAAGACTTGCATGAGGAAGTGTATTTTGCTTTGAGCTTTGGGCAGTTTAAGAGTATTTGCTGTGGGGAGAGATGTGCACAGCAAGGGTGTCTGACTGCATGATATAATTTATGATATTTCTGTGCTTTGAGTGGCAATTGCATTGGTTTTTTCAATTGAAAAAGTCCAGCAAAATGAAGTTTGCAACCAGTTTACACAAACCACATAGTGATGCCATGACTATTCAAAGAAAGAGACAATTGAGAAGATTATCTCACCTTGGCTACATGCACCATCCTTTGGGCTGGAGTTTTGAAGGCAAGGAAGCTTTGTGACAAGGACCACCTCACTTTCTCAAATAGAAGTGCTCTCTGTCCCCTGCACTGGAGCAGCATCTGGCTTCTTAGAGCATGGCCTTGGTGACAGTGGCTCCAGATTGATCAGCCCATACCCAGGGCTGCATGTTCTTACCCTCTCACTGTTTGTTTTTTTTTTCCTTTTGTGCCCGCACAGATGTTCATACAACTTTATGGTAAATCACATTTGGGAACTTAATTTTGCTTCCAGATAGGTTTTCAGCTGAATCAGATTGCTGTCCAGCCACACAGAGAGGTCGTGCTGGCACGGTGTGGGAGCAGTGTGTGAGTTGGGAAAAGAGCAGCTGCTGCAGAAAATGTGTCCGAGGCCTAGAAGGCTGCAGTCAGCAAGAGGGAAAATGGGTAATTTAATCAAGGGCAAATGTTTATTACCCTTCTGGTGCCTATGAAATCTGAAGACTGTCTGTCAGTGTCAAGGCATGTCTCTGTCTCTCTAATTGGTGGGTTTAGCATCAGGGTTTGGTTGCCATCTTCTGTTTAGTGTACTCTTTTATTCAGTCTTTGCATTTATTATTTGCATCAGTCACTGATGGAAGTGAAAGGAGCAGCATTCCCAGTGTAATGTAACTGTCCAGAGGTTTGATTACTCTTGCAGCATTGCTACTGAACACTTGTGTGAAAAGGCAGCTGGCTGTGGCTTCTCCTTTCCTGAAATAGTGCAAGAGCTGTATATTCCTTCCTTTAAAAAAGTGCCCGGGTTATGGAATGCACCTCAGCAACCAAACAGGAGCTTCCGGGCATAGGAAGTAAGGAAAATCAGCTTGCATTTGTAGGGGATGTTGAGGTGGAGGAGATAGCAGGAACAAAGAGTATTTTCTTAAATCAAGTTGTTGTAGGAGTGATGACATCAGTTGGATTTTAAGTTCCTTGTCCATAGGTGTCAAGGAATTTAGGGAACAGGATCAAGAAATAAACCTTACAAGACCAGTGCCTTTTTGTGCTTAGCATATGAAGTGTAATGCAGGCTCTAAACAGGGAGCAACAGTTGCCTTGAAAACTGGGTGTCAAGGTGATTGTTGCATGGAATAGAGAAGATTTGGAATTGAAGGAGTGCATTTGAGATCAGATATTTGTGGAAAAGCTGTTATCCCAGAAGAGATTTTTTTCCCTAATTTTTCCCTCAGTCTTGGTATGAAGTCCTGTTATCTCTGGAGAAGAATTTCCTGGGGAAGCTGGGTTTTTTTGGTGAGGGGGAGCTCTTAATTCTGGACACTGCATGGTAAGATTCACCCTAGCCAGCATTTTTAAGTTTCTATCAACTGTAACTTCACATCCTGTTCTCCAGTGAACGGGAGTGGTTCAGGTCTGTGATCTGAATTTGTTTATTTTATAATTACAGTAATTAACTGCTTGAGAGAAGTAAGACCCAGATAATGAGTAGAGAACACTGGAGAAGTGGGTGATCTGCTTAGTCATGCAGACTCTGTAGGAAAATGCTTTTTTTCCTCCCTTACAAAAAATTGTTTAGAGGTGCCTTTTCCTTCCTCCTGTACTTACCATAGCACTCACAAAAAGCAAGAGAGATCTTATATTTCAATTAAATCAATACATCTGGTCAGTGAAATGCTTATTTTAACAGAATGAGATACTCTGCCTCTGTGCTAGTGTGGAACCTCTTTGTGAATATCTGTCCCTTTATTGTGATGAGAAAGTCTTTAACTTTTATCATTTGCCTCCTTCATTCCTATCAAGGGGACAACTGAATGAACTTGACTGAGATTTTGCAGCATTGCCAGTAAACCACCTTTGGAAGTGCAATTTAATTAGTTTTCCCTGTTAAAGAATGCTGTTAACTGTACCCAAAATCTCCCATCAAAATAAGAGTTGGAGTTGTTATGCAAATTTCTTTCTTCAGCCCAAATCAATAATAATCAAGAATTCCTACAATTAGATAAAGGAGCTAGTTCAGTTAAATGGCTGGACAAAAAAAACTGACCAAGCCCAGAGTGGTAGAGAATGGTGTCACATCCAGCTGGGCACTAGTGGAGCTCCCCAGAGTTTGGTATTGGGGCCACAGCTATTTAATGTTTTTTTCAGTTCCTTGGATGAGGGGAT
>VZTT01024765.1:6702-20200 GCA_013400855.1 Buphagus erythrorhynchus | reverse complement strand
ATAAGAAAGTGTTTCTTGAATGTTGGCCATGTAGGAGGAAAGGGAGCTGTTGTTTTTTGTTTTGTTTTGTTTTGTTTTGTTTAGTTTTTGTCAAAGGAAAAAGCACCTTTGGATTGTGAAGTGTGTGCCCACAAAACCCATGTTGAAGATGGTTAACCTACAGGGTAATGGAATTTTGTGGACCAGTGTGCAGGATACCCCCATTGCCTACTGCTGCTACCAGTGGTCTCTCCCTATGTAGCTTGCTAATCTCTGAATTCTTCATTTAGGCTTCTGCCTTCCATCACAGAGGACCAAGCAGTAAACTGAGCTCCAAAATGTCCTTTTCTGTCTCCAAAACCTTCTTCATGCACCTTTTGTAATAATCTGTTAAGATACAATTACCTTTATTAATGCTTTTGAATATAAATTATTGTTTCCTTGCTAGGCAATTGGTCAGGCAGCCATGATACATACAGTATACAATTTATAACACAAAGGTTCGTGATAGGAATGAAAGAGCAGTCACACAGTTCAGATTAATCTAGTTTGGCAACACTGGCCTGTAAGTGGACATGTAAGCAGAAGGAGAAAAAGAACAACAGTGTGTGATACTTCTTTCTAATGATTTCCTAGTCTTCAGTTACTTTCAGCTCAAGTATTTCCCTGAACATCTGTGGTTTGTCTATTTAATAACCTTCTATGAACCCTTCTTTCTGCTAATTTCCCCATACCACACATGCCTCTTGTATTGACTAGATCCTTTTGCGGGTTGTTACAAAGGTTAACTCATGTTACATGAAAAAATACCTTTTTGTTTCTTCTTTGAATCAAATTCTACAAGGGTTTTTTTTGCCAGCAAACTACCTTCAGAACTAGAAGAGCAGTGAATAATGAGTCTCTGGCCAACACTGGTTCTGTAGACCTTTGTGTTATGATCTGAAACCATCTTTTTTCTGAGCTGAAGTTTTGAGCCTATTAAGTCATCCATGCAATCATCCTAGTAGCATTTGAACCTTGTGGTTCATATGTATATATGTTTTCTGAGATTAGATGGCTAGAGTACAAAATTAAAAGTCAGAGTGAATGACATATCTATATTCTAGAATAATATTTTATGGTTTATTCTCTGTTTCTTTCACAATAATTCCTAGTATATGATTTTTTTTTTTAGTGCCTCTGAATACTAAGTTGATGCTTTCATGGAACTACTTATCATGCCCTCAAGGTCTTGCACCTGCAGAGTGATGAACAGATCACCTTGAATATCTGAAGGTAGAGAGGTTTTTTCCTCATGTTGAGAATTTAATAGAATCATAGAATCTTAGAATAGTTTGGGTTAGAAGAGACCTTTAAAGGCCATCTGGTTTCACCCCCCTGCCATGGGCAAGAACATCTTTCACTAGACCGAGTGTTTCAAAGCCCCATCCAACCTGGTCTTAAACACTTTCAGGGATAGGGCATCCACAGCATCTCTGGGCAACATGTTCCAGTGCCCCTCCACCTTCACAGTAAAAAACATTCTTAGCACCTACTCTAAACCTACCACTTTTCAGTTTAAAACCATACACTTTGTGCTATCACTACAGGCCTTGGTAAAAATACCTCTCTCCATCTTGCTTATNCAGAAGTTGATAAAAACACTATAATCTGCTATACCCTGCTACATGCAGTAGGTTAAAACTGTGCCTGATGCAAGCAAGCACATTTCCATTTATCCAGAATGTCTCTAAACCTACCACTTTTCAGTTTAAAACCATACACTTTGTGCTATCACTACAGGCCTTGGTAAAAATACCTCTCTCCATCTTGCTTATCAGCCCCCTCTGAAGTCACAATAAGGTCTCCCCAGAGACTTTTCTTCTCCATGCTGCACATACCTAACATTCTCAGCCTTTCTGCATGGAAGGGATTTTTCCATATTCGTAATCTTTCTGACTTTTTTTTTAAATCCAGTTGCTCAGTCCTATTAATCTGAAATTCCTCGTACTCCAGCCTTATCCTCACCATCTTGAATAAAATAGTGTTATCACGTAATTTCACAGGAAACTTTTTGTTCAAGTGGCTTGACATAATATAATAATAAAACTGTTTCTAAAAATTTTCAAATAATTAATAAACAGCTAAATTTCATTTAAATTTATATTTAGGAAATTAAATATTTCTAGTAAGTCATCCCATCAAAGTGAGTATAGTGACTTTCGACTCCAGTGAAAATAATAGTAAATTGTGATTCAAACCACCCTAGCAAAAATGTGAGGCTTTTGGCAATGAGCAGAGGACTTTGCTTTTGACTTTGATTCCAGAAACAAGGGGGGCTTTATTTTTATTTCTTTTAAAAAACTATTTGTTGTCATCACACAGGGGGGTGTCAGAGTGAGTTTTCCTTAACATAACTACCAAAAAGAGATGTCCTTTTTCCACAAAACGATACTTCAATCTGCTTGGTATATTTACTGTGCATTAGACAAGAATCACCCACCTTGCGTGGTATTCATGTCTTTTGTACCATAAGAGATTCCAGAGCGCCCAGTCAAGACCTAAACTTTACATTAGCACATCATTTAAGTGAAGGGCTTGCACATGGAGAAAGTTGCTGCCTGGAATATTGCAGTTGTCATGAGTGAATTCAGCCTCTGTGCTGTAAGCAAGGACCAGTGAGCTACAACCCCCTCACTCTCCTTCTCACCTCCCTTGACCTCATGCTCTGTACAGCAGCTGTGGAAAATCAAATCGTCCTGCAAACCTGCTTTCTGCTGGCCAGCTGGCAGCGTGGGCCAGGACCAGGAGTGCCAGAACCTTACAGCTGTATGTGTATTGCTGCCTATCCATCTGTAGCATATGCCATATGCCAGTCCCTGAAGTTAGCTGAAGAGAGGATCCATCTGAAATGAAACTCTTTCATCAACATGAAAGTGCTCCTTCCCACTTTCTCGCCTTGCTCCTCTGAACTTTTCTACTAGTCATTTATTCTCTTCTCCCTTCCTCCATGTTCTAGGAATCATATGAAGAGAATTAATCCAAACCTGTGGCGCACTGCTGTAATTTTTTAGTGAGTATAAACAATTCTGTGCAACCTTTTGAGCAGAAGGTGTGGCAAGTACCACTTGTCTTTAGTAAGTAATGTTAGGATTTGCTGCTCCATGGGTTCAGACAAATCTGTTCAGGCAATTTACAGTTGATTTGATTTTCTTTCCCATGAGGTCAACACAGTGCATACAAGTGGGTTATTAGGAACAAGAGGAATTCAAAGATATGGTCAGTTCTGTCTGACTAAAATAAGCGTGTCCATCTAAGAACACATGCATTTTCTAGCCTAAGTTATTTAAAATGTTTGCTTACTTAAATAATGGCTTTCCCATTAAAAAGCAAAGGCAGATGTTTCTTCACTTCCCAGATTTCTCAACAGCTTAAAATAGAGGTGGCAAGAAGCCAACATGCTTAGTAATGTGCAGTGGCACTCTGAAGGCAAACATGAACAATAAAAATATCTTTCTGCACTGGCAGGGCTGATCACATTTGACTGGAATGTGGATTTCATTATATGTGAAAAGATGAAACCTTCTACCTTTCCAAAAGCACACCCCTCACCACAGGCGGAAGGAAACTGTATGCAGAGAGAATTCAGGGCAGATGTGCTTTATTGTTTTTCACTTTTAATGCTAGAAGCAGTTGAGAAAAGGATTGTGATAGTGTACTAAGCGCTCTCTTATTCTGGCCTGTATACACACCTCTTCCTGTTTAGCCTTTTTACTGAATAGGAGAAAAGTCAAGTCCTCTGAATTCAGCAATACTATTTTTTTATTGCTCATAGGTCATTTTTCTAAATAGATCCAACGTTGATTTTCAAGGAAAAACAGAATCTACCTTTTGTTTCATATTCACTTTCTGTCTTTTTTGTGTTACTTGACTTAAACCAGATTAGAGCATAATAGACCAAAAAGTCCAAAACAGAGCTCTTCTGGTCTCTTTGACCTGCCTCTAGGTTGTTACCTGATGAGTGGATCTGGGTGGTTAGCCATATGTTGAAAATTTCACTTATAAGTTATGGGGCTACTCATAGTGCCTAACCTCAAGGATCTAACTTAAAAGCTCAAGATGCCTTGTGAGGGTGTCTTACTCTCTCTTTGGGCTGTGCAGAAGAATGTGTTCCTCAACTGGAAGTTGACCAACTGCTCCTAAACTGCCTTCTCCCAGCAACAGTGTGAATCCTTGCATTCCCCAATACTGCTGTTTTTCTTCACCTACCCAAAACTATATCTGAAGTAGTACAAATTCTCATGGAATGCCAGACCCAGGTGCTTTCTAGAGCAATAACAATGTTGGTATAAATTCTATTTTTCTTGGAACCAAATTAAAATTTAGATGGCTCCAATCTGACACTTTGGTAAATGAGAATAATACTCTTCATATTTTTTCCCTTCAAATATTTGTTTTGAATAAACCAAATTTGTTTGCATAACTCTGAAAAGTTGCCATCTGGCAACCTGCTGCCTCGATTCATGGCAGAGGGTTTTATTCCTGCCAATTTCAAGCCTTTGTTTTAAAATCTGTGCTGAAAACAATCCAATTCTCTTTCCCCTGAAGTCAGTGGCAGAACTCCCACTAGTTTCTGGGGGAGAAGGATCAAGCCCAGACAATAATGGAAGGTAATTTAAAAAAAAAATTCAAAGTATCATCAAAGGAGTTGCACTCCTAATTCTATTTGTCGCTGCTTTGAAAACATAATGGCAAAGTTTTGCATATATCAGTCAATAGCTCTAGGCAACTTGAAACCATCTGCGGTGGTTTTTTTTTTTGTTTTTGTTTTTTTTTTTTTTTTTTTTTTTTTTTTTTTTTTTTTTTTTTTTTTTTTTTTTTTTTTTAAAGAATAAATCCCCATGAGAGAATAAAGGAAAACTTTTGAAACAGTGCATACAATACTATGTTTTCTTTTCTGAAAGCTAAAAGAAGCTTCTAAGTAATTCTATTATTCATTACTCAATAAATGGAGATTTTCTGGAGCAGGTTGAATTATAGGACGTAAGATCATAGCCATAGAGCTTAGGCTGAAATCCCATCAGATATCATAACTAAAAAGAAGGTGACTTGAGCCCCAAGTATAAAATAGGATGTTTAAGAAACAAGTGGTGATTCACCATGCTCTAACTCCTACAGAAACCTTTCTATTTATTTTAGGGAGAACTGGATCAGTCTTTCCTACTGTTTTCTTCAGTGCCTAATTTGAACTATGTCACAGTTGTAGGCCTCTATGTCTAGTTACAAGGCTGAAACTTGATGACCTCTGATCACAGAAAAGTGCACATCACTCCTTTCCCAGAGTGAAAAGTTGGCCTCTGTGCTCTGGCCCATTTCCAGGTGAATTCCATTCTGCATCCTTGGAATTGCCCTGTATTTTAGCCATGAATAAATACATGTTTCATTTCCTTTGTTTAAAACTGTTGTGCAGTGTTACTGGTACAAAATGGCTGTGGTATTCTGATCTGAGATAGCTGTGTGTCACTGGGAAGGAAAGTGATACCTGCTGAGGTCCCTGGGCTTGCAAATAGCTGTTATTATTAGAAAAGGTACTGATCTTTCCTTCCCTCCTGCAGACTGCCAGTTTCAGCCTAACCTCAGTATTACAGAAAAAAATCCCCACACATACAGATATTATCTGAAAAGTAAATTCAGAGCAGATGTCCAGAGTACTTGCTACCAGCAATGAAGGTTCACCGAACATCAAGTAAAGCAGGACACAATCTACAAAGAAAAAGCAGAACAAAAACACAGACTGAGATGAGAGGTGGGAAAGCCACCTGCCCCAAGCTGAGTGCAAGCCCTAAGCTATGGTTGGTACATAGGCCTTTTTAAACTCTCACCCTTGCTGTGCCAGCAGGACAGCAGGGTTTAGGTATCACTATTATTTTAACTAATGGACTAGTTCTGCATTTAAGTGATGGAATGTGCCATATTGGCTCCCCATAGGTAGAAGGAAAATACTACTGGTCCTGCTTATATGCTAGTTAAACATCTGGAATCACTGTGAATGAAGCAAAGAAAACTTAAACATGAGGGTTGGAGATGGGATTTTGAAAAGTGAAAATCTAAATATTTAAAATGTTGTTTTCAATTGTGATTTTGGTTTCATTCTCTCCCTATTTTTTGTATATATAAAACTATTTTTTTCATTTTAAGTACACATAAACTGACCCCCATACAATGTAAAAATCAGATCCTACCATTTTATTCAGGTAGGTAGTTACATCCACTTTTTTTGTGTGTCTTTGATGTAGGACACCATGCACAGGCTACCTGCTGGGCTGTAACTGCATGCTATTTACCCCAAACTTTCTGTGGGAACAGTGGGTAGCAAATGCAGGACATTGCAGGTAACTCCAGGCCGGCCTTTACGTGTGAAATTTTTGTGGGATTCCTCTGATTCTTACAAGCACAGTGATGTCTTCTCTTTGAAAGAAAAAAATGTCTCAAACTATCTTGGTGATGGAAAATAAAAACTAAAACAAAACTGTTAAATTCAATCCTGTCAAAGAAAGGCAAACGTCTGAGAACCACAAAGCTGGGATTTTGACTCATGGTGTGAAGCAAGATGTATTTGGACATAGGTTTGTATTCTTTCCCATTTTTTCTCAGGATGTAAGGAAATCCTGAAGTACATGAATGGAAATAATGTTATTGATATAACAGTAAGAAAAGGCTTTTGTTCCCACTGCATGCTAGCTCTTACAACAGCTTGGATGTAAGCTTTCATTTCCTGTGGCACTAGGAAATGTGTATGTTCAGTGGGGATCAACAGGCAGAATTATTCAAGGGAGACAGTGTGCTTCAGTAGTTGCAGCAGGGAACTTTGAAAGGTCCTGGCCTGGTTTCAGCATCTTTCTGGGTCATTCTTTCCCTCTGTGACCTCAGATGACTCACTTGACCTTAGTCAAACAGCTGTAAAGGCAGGTAAAGGAGCCTTGCACTGCAGAGGAGGTACAGAATCTAAATTGAGACTCCCCAGGGAAAAAACTGCTGAATTTTGAACTGACAGCATTCGAGATTTATGGATGGAAAAGGTATTGAAAGGTAATTCACTTCTAGTATCTGATTATGAAGCAGTGGCCATATATTCTCCTTCATAGATCATTTCAAAGTCCACATTGACGGCATTAGCTGTTGTGCCTTTCATGTGTACGGACTTAAGCTGCCTAAATGATGATGAGTTAGCTAACAAAGATAACAAGTATTTAAGGAAGACAAATTCTCTTCCAGCTGAACTCTGATGGTCAACAAACAGAGAGCCTGCAACGCTTTGGTACAGCTTTGCTTAAGCCAGGCGCCGTGACAGACCGTGCAGTGCCAGGCTCCGCAGGCCAGCGGAGCATCGCCAGACAGAAGGTGCAGCCAGCCAAGGGCATCCTGCTACCTGGGAAGGGGCCATTTCCACCAGAGGATGGGCTCAGCAGCGTCCCTGGGCAAATTACACAGCAAAGTCACTGCTGGCATGGATGAGCATGACTACTTGGAGGTTAATGCTGCTGTGCGTTCGCTTTGCCCAACACAATTCCCCCCCTATTATGTAGTTTTGTCCATTAAAATATTATTATATAGCTGAATATTCAATAAATATTAATGCTTCATTAAAAAAGATCCCTATTTTCCAGTATTAAGATTTCAATACTTAATTGGAATTGCTAGACTGAGATGTGAAATATTTGAAAATAATCTTAAATTGACCTGAATTAAGCCTTAGTTTGGATACTATGACAATCTTAATCTCAGTTGACACAGGGTGTTGCTAGGAAAAGAGATTGTGTAACATTTTTCTGATGTCTTGAGTATAAACTCCCACTGATAGTGCTGGAATGATCACCTCTGGTGAGATTTAATATGCAGATTATATTTCTAAAATGTAACTTCATTATTCTATACATAGTTCAGGCAGACAGAGAATTTCATAAGGTTTGCTGTGCACTTAAAGATTCTGAGAAGCTCTAGATATGATTACTGAGCAAATAATTTTTTTATCATATAAATCCCATATATTTTTAGGTTTCTATTGCTTATCTTATCTTTAGAATGATACCCACACATTGTATTAACTTCTCAGTGCTTTAAATGGGGAAAATCTTAAGCTGGTGTGTTTTATCTTGTTTCTTGTTTGTTCATTTTATGATTGCTTCTCGTAGAATTAAATCTTAAGTTGTTTTTTTGACCACAGAGGACAAGCTGATTGATAAAATTTACTTTCTGTGAAATCAAACAATGCTTTTGTCCTGGATGGGAAGCCTATGATGTACTATTATGTGTTTTAACCCAAACACCTTTTTATCATACAGTGAAATATTTTCATGATTGCTGTACTGAATTTTACAAAATGTGTAGGGATGTATTTTTCTGGAGGAGCTGCATAAAAATACCATACAATTTGCAGTACAGAAATGTGGCTTGTTACCTATGAAGTCACTGGAAGGGATGAATATATGCTCATTTGAAATTGGATTCATTGGGCCAAACAGAAATATATGTATATATGTTCATGCAGACACACACACACATACGCAAATATGTAATTTGCTCAGATAACCTACATTTGCTCAAGTTAGCATAAAATAGATGCTTATGTTCCAGACACATCCTGGACTGAAGTAACCAGGATCAGCAGTCATTTTCAACTCTAGGATAAGACAAACAGTAGTGCACAGTACTGGAGTAAGCCCTCTGCAACTTCGGTCTTTGATTATGATCATTGGACATGGCTGCAGAGACTTTATTATAAAGTAACAAATCCACTGATATCCAAAGGTATGTTCCAGACCATATGACACGCTCTGTATATAAAGTGGAGGGTAGGAGAAGGAAGGGGGAAATGTTTGGAGTGATCATTAAGACTTCTGAGAGACATAGGGTTTTCTAAAACCTAGTAAAAGCATTTTTCTTGGAAAGGACCCAGATAACAGTCAAACAGCTCATGTGGTAATAAGTGTGCAGACAGACTGGCAACACCTGAGAGTTAAGATTTTCTCTATATCCCAGTTTTATGAGAATAAGTTTTATTGATTAATTAATAATTTCTATATTAACACTAAGCAGAACTGGGCAAGAGCCTTTTGCTTGATTTTGTCTCCAATTTTAAGCAGAAATAATAGCGTTTCTGAGTTGCAAGGAGAATTAAGTAGTCTATATAGCCTGTGATTGCAGTTCAGTGCAATTTGCTGTACAATGGTTGCAGTAGTTAGGGAGGGCAGTAGTCCATAGCCAAGTTGTGCCCAGCTGAACACAAATGAAAAAATGGCTCACATTTTATGGGCAATCTCTCTGCATGGGAGTGTCCAGCTGAAAGGCATAGAAGGCATCTGTGTTTTCTAGTTGCTCTGTGGAGATTGAGCCCTTACAGGATTTGCCTACAGAAGTGATTTTCAAATGCTTCCTTGATGCAGGCATCTCATGATTTCTCATCTTGTCTCAACTCATCTCATCTCCTCTGACCTCACCTTATGCTTTTGAATGAGATACTCGCTTTCCAGTCCTTGCAGCTGATTTATATATATATTAAAAAAAAAATAATGAAAATATTGAAAATAAAGCTACTGTAATGCTACTCACTGGCAAATAGGCATGCCTGAGGAAGAACCACATGCTTCAAATTTTATATATTACTCTGTGGAGGATTAAAGGCATATCTTGTGGATATGTTGTAATATATGTCCAGAATGTCTCTTTTCCCAGAATACCACTCCCATGGAAAAAATGCCTCCAGCCTGATGGCAGTGCCATATCTATGTGTCTAATGGGAACTGCAGATGTAATTGCCCCCAGCTGCATCAAAAATAGTACCAAAATATTTGTGTTGTCATAAGGCTTTCATTTACATATATGTAGGACTATTATTTTTAAAATAAGTTATTTCCAAAATTATTAGTTAATCCTTGCTTTGTGTTTATGGATGCAACAAAACCAGAGGTGAAATTAATTCCCATAATTCTCAAGACCAATATTTATTTAAGCTATTCCTTAAAGAATAATTTTATGTTACAGAATTTCTACAAGGCCTTTATGATTGAATTAGGCAGAGTAACAGAATCAGAGGCTTGCTTTAGGTTTCCATCACTCATGTAGGTTGAAATTTGGAAACTACATTGACCATTAGTCAACATTTGAAATGAAGCATGTGAAAAATACTTTTGTTTGCGAAAACTATGAGAGCTTCAGAAAGATTTTCTTTTGTATTTATCTCCATTGTTTTGTGGCTTTTGGTTTCAGCTATAAGCAGAAATGGCTTGAAAAACATATGTAGAGATATAAATGTGTGTGTATGTATATGCATGTACAGACATGCATATGTATATATGTATTACATCTTGAGCTATTTTGTATAAAAGTCCTCTGTAAGTAAATATACTTTAAACTAGTAAATGTACTAAAACTAGTGACTCAGAAATCTGAATGGTGTCAAGTTTTAACATGAGTTTCAGTTTTGCCCTGAAAAATGTTCTTATGAAGATCATCAGAGCCACAACACAGCATTTCTCATTGTCCAAGTCAGCAAACCAAAGTCTGAGGTTCTCATAGGTTCATGTTTTTGAAGTTCTGAATAATACTGTTGAAGCTGCTGCTAATAATTTCTGCTTTTCTAGTACTTTTATTCTTCATCTATTCTGGAACAAGAAGTATAAACTGCAGGTAATATAAACCACAGCAATCCAATTCTCACTGTGCCCTGCAAAGTCAGTTAGGTTCTGTACGTAGGGTATATGTCATAATTTCATATTTTCATAGTAAAATTATTTCAACAATATAAATTCACTACTGAATTTTTAGAAATTTTTTAAAAGGGCCTAATACCTCTAGTCAACTCTCTAGATCCGTGAATTCATATTTTTTAAAATAGAATAGCATTATAAAGCACAAAAAAGCTTCTATAATTACATGGTAAATTGTTTGGAAGGGCTTTGTAATTTTTAGTTGTTTTAAATAAAAAAAAAATATTTTGGTGACTTGCTATAAAGACATTTTGANAAATGAAATTTTTATCAAAATCAAGTTTTATCAGAAGTTGAAAGAGGCGATTTCCTGAGTACACCAGAAATATTTTGTTTTTTTAAAGCTTCAAGCATACTCTTTAATTGAATATTTGTTTAACCTTTTCTACTCCTTTCAAATCTATTGTTCTCAGTGGAGGACAAGGAGAAAATGGTAGAATGTAAGATATGGTTCTTACAAGGTAGACTTTCAGCAAATGCTTCAGCAGGCATTTTGAGTGCCCCATATTGTAGATTACACCTCTCTACACTAAATGTTTTCTAGTTCTGTGGCATAAAATTTTCTGATATCTTTCTGTTGCATATTTTTAATAAATCAAAACCAGATAGTAACTTATTTGCTCTCTGCTAGGTCCTGGGAAACTCCAGAAAGAAGAGGAATGTCTAGCCACTAACAAATGATGTTTAAAGGAAAATAGATTCCTACTGACATCATTAAGTCTGCAGAGTTGTTTTTATAAGGGTACATACCTATGTCCTACCAATTTTTCCCAAGAAATATTTATATGCAGAGAGCCATGAAGTGTTAGAGCCTGTCTTGAGGAAATGACCAGCTTTTTAAACATACCATTGCATTTTCAGCATAGTTGCTTATGCTAAATTAGCAAATCTAAATGTGTATATAGTAATTTACCAGAGCTACTAGTTATCAGCTCCTAAGGGAAAGTTTATTATAAAATTGGTAAGAAAATTTGCATACATTGTGGTAAAGCAGAATAATTGTGATCTGAAAAGTGCAGTTTTCTGGTTAATTAAAGTTTGATTTAACTCTTAATGGAAAATTATTTCACAGCCACAGGATTTGGTAAAAACATATTTTGAATAATTGATTAAAAAAGTTATTAGAATGGTCAAAATATCTGACTCATTATCAGTCAAAATCTGCCTTTCAACAGCTATTGTTTTATTTGTATTTCTAAAAAAATTCTGCTCTCAAAAAAATTCAAGGATGTGAATATATATAAATAATGCAGGTGTCCATGAAAATATCTTTTAAAATGGAATATATATAAAGTGAATATAGCTATTCATGGAAGCGAAGTAGCAGGAAATGAAGGAACAGTATTCTGGGCCTAGAATTAAATTTCACTGATTCTCCAGTCCAAATTTATGTGTATCCATTCATCATTTTCCCCTTCCATGATTTAGCTTTTATTTCTTTATTGTGAAATTAAGTCAGATCCACTCTGATATTAGCTGATATTGTGTAAACTGTGAGCCCAGTGTTCTATAAAAATAGTGAAGGAACTTTTAAAGGAAGCCACAAGTATTTAAAAATCTGTTTACTGTAAAGCCGTATATTTGTTTCATTGTTTAAACACTGCAGGATTTTTTTTTAAATTTTATTTTTATGGTGAATGCAAATAATGAATGTAAAACCCTCCTCAACCTATACCTGGACAGATAAATTTCATGGTTGATGAAGAAAATGGTTGTTGAAACACAGAACAAAAGTGGGATGGGTACAGTCTTTAATATTCTTGTAATATGGCGGTCACAGATCTAATCTTGGTGCTGATTATATTTTGAAGGGGTTTGTCCAAGAATGCTAGAAACAGAAACTGATTGGAAACTTCCTGAGACATTTCCTTAATCAGAATAGCTATGAGATGTGAAAATTAAGAGCTCTCCCTTTGGACGCCTTCACAGGTGAAGGGGGGAGAATTCGTTTTGGCAGGAAATACGAATTACAGGGCAGCCTAATGGCCCAGACACACTCTGGGGATGTTCACTCCCTATTTTGCCTCTGTTTGCAGCACATTTCATTGGAGAACAGTAACCATATCTCTGTGGGCTACTCTAATCTCCCTCAAAAACATCCATTGGTGTTTTTTGTAAATGATAGTAACCCAGAAAAAACACACCTGTTCAAGCAGGTGGTTTACACTGGAAATGGGGGCACAAGCTAATTACAGATTTTAAATTAATATCCCAGCCACTGGGCCACTGATTTTATCTGGGAGTATCTCTCTTTCTTGCATGTCTCTGGGATTGCACATGGAAAACTAATAAAAAATTAAAAATGCAAAATCAAATTCTAGATTCCTCGCCAGCCCTAATAGGAACTTGCATTTCCATAGAAGTTTTGAAGCCCTTAAACACAAGGGAAACTAACAAGATCAGCAGGAAACACTCAACTCCTTGAAATGTGTTCATTTTACAGCAACATAGATTTCCAGCTGGAATGTCCCTGATAATAATTAATTTCCCTTTACAGCACTGTTTTCATTCCCTTGCTGGGAAGAGCACTACAAAGCCTGGCTCTGCTGCAGAATCTGGGAACAAAAACATGACCCTACCACTTCTCAGTGCCTCTTTCTCAAAACTAAAGTCAGGTGGAAATTTCACTCCCTGTGTATTGCTTTGATTAATGAGATGATATCAGGGCTGGGGCTAAATACACTGTAGTGTTCATAAAGCGTTCGGTTTACTGGAACTCTTTTTCTCCTGATGATTAATATGAGTGCAATGGACTGCCATTCCCAATTGTTTTG
>VZTT01024764.1:8946-26364 GCA_013400855.1 Buphagus erythrorhynchus | reverse complement strand
GCAGACTTGGGGTCTGACTCTGACGACTGGCCAACGATGGAATCTCATATAAATGAGCTGCATGAGAAGTGGGAAGAAGAAGAAGATGCAGGAGAGAAGGACAGCGATGTAGAAAGCCCATTGTCCCTCCCACCATGAGATGAAGAGTCCGAGCCAGCCCCTACTCCTCCAGACAACAATCTCAGCGTTGAGGAGCACAGTGAGCCTCGCTCTGTGGCACTGCCTGAAGAGGCAAAGATGTTTGAGCTTTGCACCTTGCCTGCCAATGCCGCNCAGCCAGGCTCTCTCCAGGAGACAGCCTGAAGAGGCAAAGACATCTGAGGTTCTCTCCTCGCCTGCCAATGCCGCAGACAAGAACGACCCAGCATGGATGCAGGCTGGCCGTGCCCAGGCCGCCCCTCCCCAGGAAAGGCCCTGCGGGGCTGGGGCGCTGGCAGGGCCTTGCCCGGTGCGTGCCCAGGCCCTGGCACGCAGCGTTCCTGCTGGCCCCGCCGGCAGCGCAGCCGTCCCGCAGCCCCCGGCCCCACGGCCATGGCGCTCCATGGCCAAGACGGCCCGGCGCGCTCTGCGCCGGCTTTTCTCCTTCAGCTGCCTCAGGGGGCAGCCAGAGGAGTGAGCCCGGTGCCGGCACCGGGACAATGCCCTAAGATGCCGGCTCACCCTGAGGATTCCCAGCTCCCAGGGGCAGCAGCAGCTCCCAGAGGCAATGGTACCCATGGGAGACAAACACGGGATACACCAATGGATGGCTGGATGGAGCCCAAGGCAACCACTTGCCAAAGGTAGGTCCTGCTGCTGGTCCCAACCCCTCACCCTATGCCAACAGCAAGGCAGCCTGGTCAGGGATAACCATCTCAGAATGGTTGATATTGCTGCCTTTTAGAATCTCTCAGAATATGACTTTAGACCCGGGCAGCATTTGTGCGACGGGGTGCGTCCGTGCTCTGCCTTCAGGGAGGGATGTTTGGGAGATGAGAAATGCTCCTTGGGCCTCAGCATTAGAGGTAAATGTAGGCAAATCCTCCTTTCACATGACAAACAGGAAAACGCTTCCCTGGATATCTGCAACATGGAGTGGAGAAAGATGTTAATCCCAGATGAATAACCCGGGGTCCTCACCTTCACAAGAACCTCCGGATCCCCAGTGCAGAGAAGTTCAAAGTCGGGAAGGACCGACGGGACAGCCCTGGGGCCAGGCCTATTGGACTGTTCTGTTTGATCTCTTCCCTACCCTACCTGAGCCCTGCTCTTCCCCACCACACCCTACTCCCAGTTTTCCCCCTCTTTCCTGCTCACCATCCTCTTTCCTATCCCTATATGTCTATCCCTCATTTATTGTTAAATAAAATTCCTGTTGTTGGCTTTTGTAGATGATCTTGTCACCTTAATTTGGGCAAAGACATCTCTGACTAATTGCATCTGAACAGGGGCACACATCTGCACACAGCACTCCAGGTGTGGCCTCCCCAGTGCCCAGCACAGAGGGACAATCACCACCCTTGTCCTGCTGGCCACACTAGTGCTGACACAGGTCAGGAGGCCACTGGCCTCCTTCCCCACCTGGGCACACGCCAGCTCATGTTTGGCCACTGCAGCCAAGGCACCCCCAGGGCCTTTCCCACTGGGCAGCTTTGCAGCCACTCTGCCCCAGTCTGGGGCACTGCAGGGGCTTCTTGTGAAATGAGGGCAGGACCTAGGTCCTGGTCTTCTTGAACCTCATCCTGCTGGCCTCACACCATCCATCCATCCTGTCTATCCATCGAAACCCCCACCCAACTTTATGTCAGCTGCAAACAGAGAGTGCCTCAAATAATTGACAGAGATATAAAACAGAACCTGCCTATATGTGATGATATTTGTGAAAACTGTGTGTATTTGATACCAGCATTTTGGTTGTCCTTTGGTCAGACTTGATGTGACAATGATGCCTCTGCTCGTAAAATCTGTGTATGGAAGAGGTGCAAAAGCACACTGTTAGTGTCCTGTAGAGCTCTGCATAAAATTCAGGGATGAATAAAACTCTTTAATCTGAAGAGGGATCTGTGCAGACCTTATGCACACAGTTACACCTATTTCAAAGAGATATTTTGATGTCCCTTTAAGTATTTGTTGGAGGTCTTCCAGTGAGGCTGCCATAAAGAGCTTGCAGTTGATGATAAATCTGCTAATAGCAGCTAGCAAAGATGCCTCTCCTTTTTTAACCTTTGAGCATATGGCTGCATAAAGCTGCATAACTAGCAAAACAATCATCCAGGTAGTGCCTGACAATTCTTTCTTTTTTTTTAAATTAATTTTAATGGATGTGACAATATGTTCTGTCTTGATGCAGGCAAAAGTAAGCAATCAAACCTGAGGGGCCAACAGCAACAAGTGATGAGGCACTGGGGAAGGCACAGCACCTGACAGTCTGCACAGAAGAGCCAACAACATCTGGGGAAGCTCAAAGTCTGTAACAGCACTGCTAAATTACTGTCAGCCTCAGAGAAAAATTCACAGGAAATTTTACCGATGGAGAAATGAAACAAGCTTTAGGTTTAAGTCCTTTTGATCCTTTGAGCAGAGTTTTTTGTGGCAGCAAAGTCTTGCATGCAACCTGTCAGTATGAAAAGTTCATGCTGAAATGTAAATTCACTGAATGGGAAGCATCTGATGGGACTGGCTCTGGTGGCTTTCTCTCCCAGTTGTACAGAAAACTGGGGATGGTCCAATGGTTGGAGCATCCATGAGGGCTATGGCTCTCTTCCTGGCTGCTGGTGCTAACTTCAGCTGGTTGTTTTGCTCCAGGTCCTCATGAAGGGCACACAGCCTCAAAACATACTAGCTATGAGATGTTAAATGGGAGTCTGTAATTAACTTAGTTACCTCCAGCTCTTTCTGATCACTGGAGAGAAGTGAAGATTAAATTAATCATCTTAATGTCTACCACTCCTTACCCTCTGAAGGTACCTATAGTGGCTGCTTTACTAAAAGTGGAGAAATTTAGATTAAATATTAGGAAGAAATTCTTTGCTGTTAGGGTGGTGATGACCTGGCACAGGTTGCCCAGAGAAGCTGTGGCTGCCCCATCCCAGAAGTGTCCAAGGCCAGGTTGGATGGGGCTTGGAGCAACCTGGGATAGTGGAAGGTGTCCTTGCCTATGTCAGGGGATTGGAATGAGATGAGCTTTAAGATGCCTTTAACCTGAACTATTCTGTGGTTCTATAAACTACCTCAGTTAGATGCCTAAATTTGAATGTGAGATGTCTGAGCCTGAAATCAGTAGGAATTAAACCCTAAAAAAACTTTGAAGGTCACTCACTTTGTCTAATTTTTCATATTTGTGATGAGCTTGAGCTTTCTTATCTCTGAGATTTGTGCACTGTATTATAGACTGTAATCAGGCACTGGGATGCCTGCACTAGCAGGATGATAGTACAAAAAACATCCTTCTTTTCCTTGTTACTGACTCAGTCCATTTAGGTGACAACTCAGCCAGATAGACCTCATCCATCCCTTACCTGACCATTTTTTCTGCCTGATCTCCCTCCTCTGCTATGGGTAATTGGGACTCTCCAATGATCCCACAGCAGCAACTATAGAGATTGATATTTTGGCAGTGTTACTGTCAGATTTATATCATCTGAGAAATACTCCTCTGGAACAAATGAAAATAAACATGACTTGGGAAAATAAACAAACAACTTAACTTTGACTTTTGTTTTAGGATCACTTCTCAGCTCTGTTTCATAAATAGAGTCTGTCAGGATGCCTACTTATTTATATTCCTGTCAAGATGAGTATAGTAGCATAGTTGGAAACTGCAAAGTAAATCCCAGGTATGGTGATCATCCTTCAGCTCCAATTTTAGACATCTCATTCTGTATAGTAAGAAAAAAACCCTAACATTAAGCAGATGCATTTTAATGTAACTTGATAGTTGAGCTGAGCCAGAATACAGTTAAACAAGCTGTGGCTTGTCATTTCTACCTCTTTTTGCATAGCAGCTTCCTTTATGCCATTTATTATCATCCTTGCTAACAATTATCTTTCCTTGATTTATCCCATGTTGCAGTCCATCTGGTGCCTTAAACTCCAGCTTAAGTTTGTATAAAAAAATGAAAAAAGAAGTTTTAAGCCTCATTCAGCAAAATTTTCTGTAGGTATTTATTGTTTTTTTTTCTTGGAAAACCCAAAGCAGTATGGACCAATTTCTCATTTTGTAGTGATGGATACGTATATATTTCACTCCTGTTGGTGGATGTATATGCTGTGCATCTAATGCTCATTCATATGACCAATATATATACACACACATTGCAATTCCAATAATAAAACATATAAGTCATTCCAGGTTATTATAAGTGGACTCAGAAAACCAATATATCATTTTGGTCTTTTGAGATTTTCAGCTATAAATCTCTGAGTTGTTTGACATGAACCTCTACTGTTATTTCCCAGGAGAAATTAACTGGGAATATTTTGGCCCAAGTGAGCCTAAAATGCACTCTGTCCATGTTAAAGAGATCTGGAAAATCTTTGTTGGAAAAGTTCAGATATCTTTACTGGTAAAGAGATGCGTATTCTTATCAGCTTTCTTGGAGTTTTAATGATATTCCCCGTGCTTGTATAACAAGAACAAAAATATACACCCTGTCATTGAAGAAATCCGGGTGCTTCCTATGTCTAAATTCTCTGACTGAAATCATAGAAGAGTCCTTTAACTTCCCAGTGGCAACACTTTCTGCAACAGCTGCTGAAGGAAAATCAGTGATGGGTAATTTTTTATGTAGTCAACCACCATGTAATAGGAGATGTGTGTCAGCAGGGTCCAGATACACATCACTAGTCTCCTTGTAATCTGGAAATCTGTAAATCATCACTCTCTAATGAAACAAGAAATGTGTATTCTAAATTCATAAAGATTTATAAACATTCACTGCTGCCATCTGACAGATTTATGCGTCACCTGCAGTTCTCTCATTCTTCAGCTCTGTCCTATGAGCCATGGGAAAATGATGTTCCTGCACCATTATGCAGGGCTGAGATATCTGAAAAAGGTCACATTACAGAGTCTTAGGGAACTGGATGACTAAGAATAAACCACAAAGGAAGAACAAGCCACTTAAATTGATAAATCACAAGACTAAAAAATTGTGCAGGAGCTTGCCTCGTGGATGGCTTTTTTGCCTGGTGTTTGACAGGGTAGTCACTGGATGCCTTTATCCCAGGGCAGAGGTACTGCTGCATGGCACTGGAGCAGTGCACAGTGTTCTGGCTTTTGAATAGTCAGTACAAGACAACAGGATTCTCAGAAAATCATTTTCTTCCTCCTGGAAGGAGCTGATATTTCATTACAGAAAGCAATGCCCTCTGCCCACACTCAACATGTAAACCTCTTAAAACAGTTCTTTGGGCTGCTAGCATTCTCTCCAGAAACTGGGAAGCATTCCCATTAAATTTCACTTTTCTAATACATCAGGCTCAGCATAATCCACAAATGAAGAGTCTTTTACCACTGGAATTCACCTTGATAGCCAAATATTGACTCCACTTGTGTTGGACTAAAACGACATCAGAGTTTGATGTGACAAATGAAGAATCCACCACCACATTCCACAGGGAATTTGCTACAGTCTAATCATCTTCAGCCTTACAAAAGGTGATTACAAACTTCCAATAGAAAATAGTGTGGATTTAGCTTCCAGTCATTGGGGTTTGATTTTCATTCCTTCTCCAAACTGAAGAGCCCTAGTGCATCTAATACTTCTCCTCCATGAATTTTCTGATTTTCTATAATCAAAACACTTTTGATTCCTGTCTTATGATGCAATAAAATATTTGGTGTCCTTTACATTATTCAAACTTGTCTCATTCTCTTTACAGAATCTTAAAATCATGCATCTGGCCTGATGTAGAAATGAAATCACCTCCAGCATAGCTATGGATTGCAGGGTGTTACTCTCCTGAAAGCCTGTGCAGATAAGCTGATGCCATGGGATTAGGGCTCATGTTCACTAAGCATCAACCCCTTTATTTCTGGGCAGATGGTTGTTTGGCTCTGCTGGAATATGTGTTGCTTACACAGTCCTGTGTCAGTGCTCCTCACTGCTCTGAATCCAGACATTAATCCATCTATTTGAATAAGGAAGGGGGGAGATTGATGTGGCCACTTCACAGTTACATTCAGGAATTTGCTCTGGAACAGCATTAATTAATGGGTCATGGAAGAAATAGAATCTCTTTCAGCCTCTCCCTTAATCCCACTCCTGTCTCTTCATCATCTGCCAAGATTGGTTTTGTCTATAAACAACATCAGCAGTGGTGGGGTTTGGTGTATTACACAATCACTGATTTAGGTGTGAAAGCAGGTCTGGTTGAGAGCTGTGCAGGGTTTGCTGTTGGTCTTGATATCTCTCAGTGTAAACTGTTTATGTGTCTTCAGTGCACAGAGATAGTCTTGCCCAGATATGAGGTTCTGTGCCACTGAGTGCCTCATGCATACCTTACTTTGCCAGGGGTGTGCAGATGCTTTTTCCAAGGTTGTGTAGACCTGGACAAAGACTGTATTAACAAGGGTACACAGAGTTTGAGTAACACCCTGTGAAACAGGTGATTGTTGTCATTCTTACTATACAGCTCAAGAAACTGGCACATTCATAAAAAGAAACGGCAACACCTAGGTGGGGCTGAGTTGATGAAGGAAATTGTGTTTCCTAATTTCCACAAAGTCCCTGCTCATAAGACCAGCCTCCTTTCTCTGCAAAGCAGATTCAGAAATGGAATAAACCAGCATAAACCAGCTCTTCAGAAGAGGAGCACATCAGCATCAATGGGAGCCTTCTGATGGGATTTTGGTTTCAGACTAAATTTTTTGGATTTCACAGACATGAGACCACAAGTGTCATTACCTATAGAGAAGTAAGAAATGGGTTTGCAATGCATTTATGCAAGAATTTGTTAATGATCATCATTTATTTACTCCTAACAAAAGAAAACAGATGTGCTGAGGTTTTCTTGGGGGGTGCATGTCTGTGTGTGAACCTATCATTCCAAAGTTCTTGTGTTGTATAAATCAGAAGAAAACACAGTGGCAATGCCAGGTGGTCAATAAGAGATTGTATTAAGCAAACAGCAAGTGTCAGTGAAATGTATTTCTGCCTGATGATCCGGTGGATAACTGTAGATAGCTCCAGCAATCTGTGCTCAGTTTTAGCCTCCACTATTAAATTGGGTAAGCTACCAGCTCCAAGTAATTTGTAATTTTAAATTAGTACAAGGCTCATGACATTTCTCTTTTGGGACTGTTCCAGTGAGTGGTTTGCTGCCATCATGTTCACATTTAAATAGGTAAGGCTGCTTTGGTCAAACTCTATTTATCAGTTCCCTGTTCCTGCTGTTTCTTTGGAAGCCAAAAATGAGATTGAAAGGGAGTACAAGGCAAACTTTTGCTGGTAAGTCTTCATGTTTTCTGAGTTTTTGTTATTTCATTTTAATTCTGGTTTTCACTTGGGGAGATGTAAGAACTCCAAGTATTAGTGTATTATTTGCCAACTCCTCTGCACTGGAGAAAGTGATTATTAGATGTACAGAGAAAGCTGGGTGGAAGTTTTAAAATGTATTGCTGTGCTTCTGTCAGCTAGAATTATCTCTGCTACCTGCCAGCTTGACTTGTTATGTGGAAAGCAGAACAAAAACAAACTGAAAGAAAGGGGAAATTCAGGAACACATTTGCCACCTTCATCCAGGGGGGATGACCTGTCCTGTGGCTGTATGGTCCCCTTGCCAATCCTGTTTTTGTGATCGGATTGGAGCAGAACAACTTTTATCTCCTCTGCTTTTGAAATTTGTTTCTCAGCATACTGTGGTAGGTGAAGAGATGAACAGTGATGGACTGGGATGAAAGGGAAACAAAGAAATTGGAGAGCAAGGCTAATGCCTCTGGCTCTCTTCAGAAAGTGGACTCATTATCAGGAAGCAAAGTCCAGTGTAGTTCTCCCTCAATCCAAATCACATTTATATATTTTTCTAGACATTTATAACATTATGGTACCTGGAGGAAACTTCACACAGTTACCAAAATTATCGTATCATTCCCCTGATCAATGGGAAAGCTGGGTATGAATCCCTGAGGGAAATCATGGCAAGTGGATCTGCACACAGCTCTTTGCCCTTCACCAACACGAAGAGCTTGAGTGGATCAGAGGAGCCCATGAAGATGATCAGGGGCTGGAGCACCTCCCATATGAGGACAGGCTGAGAGAGTTGATTCTGTTTAGCTTAGAGAAGATTCCAAGGAGATCTTAGAACACCTGCCAGTGTTTAATGAGGGCTCACAGAAAAGATGGGGAAGGACTTTTTCTCTGGAGGTGTAGTTACAGGACAAGGGGGAATGGATTNTGATTATTTTCACTGAAACATCTGTGGAACAGGAAGTTATCCAAACATGAAAAACAAAATCAGATTATCTAGTCTGTGATTCCAGTATTTGTGATTGTGATATATTGACTGTGATATATTTTGATTGTGAATAAGAAGGCAGCAGGTAAGTGCCAGGAGACATTATGTAATCAGGTAGTGCAGGGAACTGAGCTTTCAGATAAATACTTCTGTT
This sequence comes from Buphagus erythrorhynchus, assembly GCA_013400855.1. NCBI lineage: Eukaryota > Metazoa > Chordata > Aves > Passeriformes > Sturnidae > Buphagus > Buphagus erythrorhynchus. Next base: position 17,774 of record VZTT01024764.1, on the reverse strand, counting down.
GGGCATTACCATATTCCAAAGAGGGGTCAGATCAGGACAATTTCAGAGAGTTCATTCTCTGTTTTAGTCAATATAATGCCCTATATAAAAATATGACCTGCTTTTGTTTTTTCATTTTTAACTGTTTTCAGTCTTTGTCCAATTTATTTTTTTCTCTCCTCCCACCAGCCCACATTGTTGGAGGCAAAGGTTCCTGAGAGAATCCTGTAGGAAATGATACCACAGCACACTCCAGAAGCAGTGTAGTTTAATGGGATACTTCACACAAAGACGGATTAATTTGCATAAAACACAACTAATTTCAGTCTTTCACACTCACGAGCCCTAAGAGGCTTTTATTTTAAACAGCTGCCCATAATTCAGGCATGAAGGCACCTGTTTCCAAGGAGTCTGTCCGGGATGGTTTGCAGTGAGTGGATGACAAGGAAATCAACTTTTGAGACCCTCCCCACATTTCATGTCTTCTTAAGTGAGTGCTGTTGGTTTGGGATGTGTCTCATTGTGCCAATAAGGAGCTAAAAGTGATTAATCTCTTTATCCTGACCCACCTCTCTGAGTCATCAGGATTTAGTCACTGTCTCTGCTCCAGAGCTGCTTGTCAGGAAAAATTGCAGGAAGTTGTGTGCTGGGATCTCGATGACCTGCTGCCGTAGGTGTCAGCAGCAAAAACCATTTGGCACCTCTTCTTCTTCTGCTGTTCTGTTCCTGTGCCCTCACATTCAGCCTTGATTCATATCAGTATAAACATATTTTTTTCTACAATTTGTCACAGCTGTAGAACTTTCCTGGGCCTCTGTTTTCTAATACATTGTAGGCATGTTGGTACATGCTGACAAAAAGAGGTGATAGCTACCTCTTATGATGCAGTATTTTTCACCTCACAAATCTCACAAATCTCTCTTGGTTTTGCCCCAGGTGTTTCAGCAATATATTGCAGTAAACTTTCCTCCTTCCTGGCTCAGGATTACAAAGGAATATTACAGTTTACTTCCTTCCACATAATGATTTTCCCTATAAATTTTAATCTGATCCAATCTTCATATTTTCTCTATTTTGTTGGATTCTGGTGAGGGTTATGATGTGTCTTGCTACTTTCCCAGCCTCTGTTATTCAATTTATAAAATTCCTGTTTATCCAAGACAAACTAAAAAAGGTTTGAAAGGAAAGGACAGGAAAAAGGTAGGACAGACAAAAAGAAATCTTTAGAATAATGGAAAAAAAAAGTACTGAGTTCACTTTAAAGTATTTTTCCGACATCTCTATTTGCATATTCCAATGTTTTCATTCCCTCCATTTTGGGGCCTGATGGACCTAATTAACTTGCCCCATCCCAAACACCTTGGGGCATATTGAGAAGCCTGCTGAAGTCAGGGACTCCAAACCTCCATTTGACTGTTATTATTTTCAATTCCATTTAACATTAAATTATTCACATCTCCATTTCTTGTTAAAGAATATTTTAGTCCTTACATACACTTAAATGTCTATATATATACTCAATTTGTATGTATTCATAATGTATATTTACACACTGTATATACATATATCAATATATGTATATAAAGTTAATCTATGTGTAATATCACACATATTTGTACTCTCTATATTTATATATAGAAAGAGAAATCTGCATCTCTAGAAATATGTACATATTTTTATCTATGAATACTCCTGGGTCCAAAGGAAATGGGCAGCCAAAGAGCTCTTTGATCATGAGGGCTCCTGACATATATATTTTTTTTGCATAAAAGCTGTCCTTAAATGACTAATATTGAAAAAAAAGAAGGAAATTTAGAAGGGAGTGTTGTGACTCTAAGCGCAACCCTTGAAAGTAAAGCAGATGATTCTGCCAGATCTCAAAGGTATGAATGCAAATTACAAAAGTTCAGTTAGAGGGCACTGGAAAAGTGCAATTGTGACATCTAGATAGAGGAACTTAAGGGTTTACATGAATTTTTACAGAATAACAACCACTCACGGTGGACAGCAAGGACACCTGTAAATTGCACATAAGAGCATAAGAACATTAACTCGTTGAACAGGCTTCTCTCCTCAAATATCTGCTGAATTGGTCTCTTTGGTGTCCTCTACTGCTACAAATGCAAGCAGTGCTTTGGTGTTGTGAAAGGAAAATACACCTGGGGCAAGGAGGGAATGAACACATGGAATGCCTGTGGGATGCAGGGACACTCTGGGGACCAAAGCATAATCCATCCCACCTCGGCCTTTGCACAGTGATTTCATGCAGATGGACACCAGAACCTCTGTGGGGATGGGGACACAGAACAATGTGAGCTCCTACAAATCCCAGAGACTCAGTCTGTCCATTGGGACTTGTAGTTGATATCACACATTTCCAGAATCTTCTCCAGAACGTGAGGTGGGACCTGTCCTCTGGCCCATAGTAGGTACCACAAATCTCTGTACACTTCTTTCTAAAGACAGCTTCAGTAGAGCTCAGGAAATGTTGGGCATAAGAGAGAAATTGTCTACAGGATTTAGCATCTTCCTCTTTTCTGCTTTTTTAAAATTTTATTTTATTTTATTTTTATCAGGGCTAGTAGAAAAAACATAGAAGAATAAGGCCAATGGAAAAGAAAAATGCAGGAAATTTATAAGGAGGGTAATGCATCCAATTATAATTTGAATCCTAAACAGTGTGCTGTTAAGTGTAACTGCAGTCTGGCACTACTTTTAATTCATTTAGTTGGGCCTATCAAGGAAAACAGGCTAAAGCACACAATCTATTTTTTCACTTGGCATTTCTGTATCCATCAAACCATTTCAAGTAGCCTGAGAGTAATTTCACATTATGACCATTTCCCTTTAAGTTAGGCCAACTGAAGTGTGGAGAATTAAAATTAATTTTTCAACGGCAACAAAAGCTCAAATGTGATCAAATTTGGCTGCTTTGTTGGTTTGTTTGTTTTTCTCCTCTCCAGGCACTTCAGTTCCCCAGGCTCTGTCCTCCTCTTGTGTATGGCATTTTGAAAGGCAATGACAGATTGTAAATTCAACCCAGGGTTGCTGAACCGTTCAGCAGAGTCAAGGGAGGCCTGATGAATTCCTTTTATGTGTCCTGCATAAGTGTGTATTATACACTCGTTAACAATGAGATGGTCTGAAGTTTGTTGCAGTTCTGGTACAATAAATCATTGTTCCTCTGTTAATTTGGAAAATCTCTGTGCCTCCTGTGAGCTGCTTAAATGCCACTCTGCATAATCGAGTATTCTTGAGGTGAGACAAATCCTAAACATATGTTCGTGGTGCTGACAACAAACTTCACCTTCAGCAATGTGGGGTGTGAGTAGGGGTGTCCAGGGCTGCTTGAGATTCTGTGGGGTGTCCAGGACAGCCACATGTGGCAGTGAGATGTGCCCTGGGTTTGTAATACATCAATGCCATTGGCGTGGCCACTGCTGGCTATTTCATCCTGGTCCAGATCTTTATCATCCCTGGCACTCTGACATTTCCTTAAAACAGTTGGTTTAAAGCACCAGAAATTGGAAAACTTCAGATAACCTCTGCAGAAATGCTGAGGAGTGCAGGCTTTGTGCAAGGCTTTTTTTCTGAATTTGGGTCCTGCAGGTCTGGTAGAAAGGTGAGCTCCTGTCTCTTTTCCTAATAGGATTATACAGAGTGAGCGTGCACAGAAACCTCTAGACCACAAGTTTAACACCTCCTTCCTTTCAGAAAGCTTTTCCTTGTTGCTTTTAATGTGTTTTCACTCAAAAAGAAAAAAAAAGGCAGATGGTTAAATGTGTTCTCCATATGTTTGTTTAGAACAAAGAGAGTTTTAGGAAGAGAATTGGTTACTCTGAGCTTTACCAGAAGTTGTGCTTCAATGCTTAAATGTCTTCCTCAGACTGGAGAAATGAGGGCTTCAGGGAGAGCATACAGCACCTTTCAGTGCCTAAAGGGAACTTACTGGAAGGCTGGAGAGGGACTTTTCACAAAGGCATGGAGAGATATGACAAGGGGAAAGGATTTAAATCGACAGAGGACAGGTTTAGATCAGATATTAGGAAGAAATTCTTTACTGTGAGGGTAGTGAGGCTCAGGAACCATTGTCCATCCCTGGAAGTGTCCAAGGCCAGGTTGGGTGGGGCTTGGAGCAGCCTGGTCTGGGGGAAGGTGTCCCTGCCGATGGCAGGGGGGCAGAACTGGATGGTCTTTTAAGATGCCAAACCATTCCATGATTCTGTGATTTTCAGAGGACTTAGTAGGTGAATTGGCTGTTCCAGAGGTCAAAGCACACCCCGAAATAACACATGGACATGTCCTTCAAGAGAACACAGATGTTTGAGGGTTGGTCCCTTGAGTCACAAAGGGCACAGTGTGGGACAGGAAATAATTCTGTTTCGGTAAGTTAAACACGGCCAGGACATATTTGCCAATCCCTTTGCCATGTTCACAGGGGTACAGGAATCCAGTTTGGTCCATAATAGGTCTGTCCTCAGCACACTGCTGAAAGCTGGGGAAACTGAGGCACAAAACCAACAGGCCTGGGCAGGTGACCAAACTATTGTTGTCAGCGTGTTTTGTTATTGGTATTTACAAGGGGACACAGCTGGAAAATTTGATGTGTTTTCCTGCAGTGGTCTGTGGTTTAAATGCCAGCTAAGGAGGAATGCAATAACACTGCAAGTATTTGTAAAATGTTAAGTCAGGGAAGAAAAGAGTCAAGGGACCATCATGAATAACCATTAGGAGTAAAGCAGAGGACAGTATAGGTTCTGTATCAGGAGGTTTCCATGGGAAGTGCTGGACTTCTTCTGATGGGAATATTTAATGATTGGACAGCTTGTGCTGTGTAGACTGAAGAGCAGTACTGGAAGAAACACTTCATTACTAACCATGCCTGACATGACATGCTGGTGGGAGAGATTATTATTCCAAGTAGGTTTCTCTTCCTTTTTTTTTTTTTTTTAACTTACTTCTTGTGTATGTTCATTATTTGCTAAAAGACAAAATGACTTTGGAATCATTCAGGCTGTATGAAAGCTTCCCACAGAGTTTAAAGATCTCCTGGGTGGAGTTTGCCTTGTGCACACGGCCAGAACGTCAATCTTCCTTCACCTGGAACCACAGTGGGGTATTTTAACTGGATGTCTTTATCAGATCTCTGCTGACAGCCTGTCAAAGCATTCCTGGGGAATGACTCATTTGCAAATAGCTTTCCTACCTTTCCCTTCTCCCTTCACTCCCTGTCTCCTTAAATTGCATGCTATAAATAGTGCTTGAAGAAGCAGAGTTTGAGAAGCAGTGCATTTCATATAAATCAAGGGTAGGATGCTGCCAGGGCTGGAATTTCCTGCAGAAGAAGGTGGATCCTAGCTGATTTTTGTACAGTTCTGAGTGTGGCTGTCATAGTCCATCAAATCACTGACCTGTCCTGGCTGCTGCCACATTTGTGGTGGTAGCTGGTTATCTCACTGACCATTTTCCATGTCATTCCTAGGAGGAAATTTTATTTCCACTACTGAGTATTTCTTGTTAAGCCATTTTGCAGTTCTAGTACATGAAGATTGATCTTATGAATTTTTATCTTAGGCAGTGTGGGAATCACATTGTTAATCAGTACTAGGAAATGTATCTGGTGCTGGCTGTTAATAATGCCCTGATATGACTTCTCATATCATGACAGACTGAAAATTAAATTCCCACACCAAGGAAAAGTCTCCTAAACTTTCTTTGCATTTCAATCCTTCTGGTTTCAGGTTTAAAGCCTGTGAAGAATTGGTTTCTACTGAAATTTCCCCTTTTCATCAAAGATCAAGAACAAACCAGTTTGTAATAAACACATTTCCAGAGGATGTGAATTCTGTATGAGTGGAGAAGGAGTGATGTCCAGCAAGGGGCTTCCCCTGTGCCCCTCTGACTTCTTCTGTGTTCCTCCCTAACCTTTGGCTCATCTCCTTGCACCACCTTGGAGAAGCCCTGACACACAGGGTGTTTCAAAACTAAGACAAATCATCCCCCAACATGCAGCTCTCTCAGATCTTTCGTGCTGCTAATGGTGTAAGATTGGACTAATCTTTTCTCTCTCACACATCCACGCTCCGTAAATTGAGTTCAAATGATTTGGAGGAGCATAAAACAGTCTAGCACTGCTCTCATGAATATCTGATCAGCCTAAAACACTTTGAACCCAGGGACTTTGTAGAAGCAGAGACTTGCTTTTGGTGTTTCTGAAATTGCTATATAGAAGTTACCAGAAAGAACAATACAAAGAATCAAGAAATAACCAGTATCTGTTATCTCCATATAGCAGCAGCAAGACTTCTGCCAGTGATGGAGCTCCCTGTATATACAGGCTATACTGAGAGCAGCTAATTGAAGTAGCCAGAGATGAATTAAAAATATATCAACTTATCCATATCATGGCTTTTTCTCTTTATTACCAGTTTTAGTTGGCAAAGGTTAGCTTTAGCCTTAGGAGGTGAGTTTTCCTCTGTAGTCAGCGGAGGAGGAAAGGGCAATTTGGAACAAAAGGCTGACAGAGCTGCTGATAAATCAGCCTGAAGCTGTTTAAAAAGAAAGGAGATGAAAGCTGATAAACATAGAACCAACACATGGTTTGGCTTTATGACTGGATTTCTTGTAAAAATGTCATGCTTCTGGTGAGAATTTAAGCCTTTACAGGGCAGGGGATTTTTTTCTGTTCTGCCTCTGTGTTCAACATCTACTGCCAGAAGTGTCCCAGAAAATAGTAGAGGTGACATTAAAAGGCTGCAGGACCACAGCAAGCTGTGTTCATTCCACTGCCCAGAAATATGTTGAAGTCATGTCTGCTTGTATTCTGTGATCAGACAACTGACCACAGGAAGAGGATGTGCTGTTAGCAAGGATGATTTTATGCTTTCAGTTACCTGGTCGTAATTCTGGTGCCTAAACATAGAAATCATTGTCCTTGGAGATGCTGTGTAGAAACCAGAAGGCCTCTATCCCAGAGAAGCTGTGGCTGCCCCATCCCTGAAGTGTCCAAGGCCAAGCTGGATGGGACTTGGAGCAACTTGGGATAGTGGAAGGTGTCCCTGCCCATGGCAGGGAGGACTGGAATGAGATGGTTTGTTAAATCCCTTCCAACCAAAGCCATTCTGATTCTATGAACAAATGAGAAAACACTTCCAGTCATACGAGTGAATTTTCTAGAGTTCAGTGAAGGCATTCTTTACCTTCCCCCCTTACAAAATTCTTGCTTGAAAATACAATTTCTGTTTGTGGCTTCTGTCTGGAAGCCACCTAGCACAAAAGCAGAAGCAGCCACTATTATTTTTCTTCAGCTTTGCTGGAAGGAGCATGATCTGCTTTCATGTCAAACAAAATTTAAGTTCCGTCACTCTTTGGGGGCAAGGGTATTTTCAGATTTTAGATATGTAGACTTGGTGAGAAATCTCAAAAATCCATCTTGACAAAAAAACCAGATCTGGTCCTTGCACAGGGACAATTTAATCAGAGGCAATGCTGCTGCTGCTGCCAGTAAATAAAGACCAGCAGGGAGGTAGGACCTTCACTGAAAATAACGCACAATGAATAAAATCTAGAAGGGTAAAGAGTGAGTGAGGTGAGAGCACTGGTTTGCTTACTAAGCAAGGAAAGCAGATTGAAAATAAATGGTAAATTTTAGAAACTGCTGAGACCAAATATGGGGCCACAAATAAGTCTAAGAACTTAGTGACAGCTCCTTTGAGCATAGTCACAAATGAAAGAGGGGAGGTGAAAGTGTTCAAAAGAGGCTTTATTTTACCAAGTGCTTATTCAGGCACAAATGAAGATAAATGTGAATGAGATATTGTTGAAAGGATACAATTGCCTAACAAGTGGTGGAAATAAGGGATTTTTAATCTGAATTTTTAGAAGTCTGAAGGGACACAAGAATGATGTTATATGCAGGTATTTACATTGTAGGCAGAGGATATAAACAGTCTCATAAATTACTTAGAGATCTTATAAAGAAATTTACTGTGGAGGTGGTGAGGCTCTGGCATAGGTTGCCAAGAGGAGCTGTGGATGCCCCATCCCTGGAAATGTTCCAGGCCAGGTTGGATGGGGCTTGGAGCAATCTGGGATAGTGGCAGCTGTCCCTGCTCATGTCAGGGTGTTGGAATGAGATGACCTGTAAGGTCTACATCAACCCAAAATCTTCCATGGTTCCATGATTCTTTGTTTGATTTAACAAGGAGTTAATTTTTTAAAGAGTTTTGCAGGCTGGGCTGCAGCTTATTAATCTCCATGGTGTTCAAATTCTTTTTGTGACACAGAAAAGGACAATTCACCAGACTGAACTGTCCTGGTAGGATTCATCCCATGTGACTCTGCACATCATTGGAGAAAGTGTTTGACTTCATCTGTCACCAACAGAGATAAGAGAGAGTGGCACTTGCAGGTTTCATGGACATCAGGGACAGCAGAGGTGGCTGTTCCCTCTGCCCTGCCAAGACTTGCCTCTGTATTCTTATTCCCCTGAGGGATATATAATTCTGCTGACATTTCCTATAAGGAAATCCTTTTCTTTTTGCTTTTTGCTGACAGCATCATGTCGAGGCAAATCGGAACAGATCATGCTTTGTGGCAGAAAGATAAAAAGAGAAAAAGCTTTAATTAATGTTAAGATATTTCAGAGAAAATAAGAAGTGTGAGACTGTAGATGAAGACTCAGTATGTCAGTCACTGTGTGGTTTATGCCTCAGTTCCACAATCCTCTGATCTGGGATTTTGATTCAGTTAGCAGGTCATAGGCTTCTCTAATGAGGATGATTATTAATTGTCACCCTGGATCAAAGTCAGGATCTAGCAAGGACATTGTCTGTCTCCAGTTAACCTGA